>VVHJ01040043.1:0-11961 GCA_015107715.1 Tylochromis polylepis | reverse complement strand
GATAAAAGGTCTGAGAAATCAGACAGAAACTGTGTAAGGCCCAGGTGGACGATAGATGATCACAAATAAGACTGTTTTTTGTGTTTTCTAGCTTGGGTGGACAAGGATAAGCATCAGGCTTTCAAATGAATTAAAAGTCTGTCTTGGTCTTAAACGTCCACAAAAACTGCTTTCATTCCGCAGCTTCGTGACGTAAAAAGCGGCGTTCAAAGACAGGGAAAAACAGCGGTTTTTCCACCACTCAGGAGGGGCGTTCAAGTGAAGTTTACTTTTGAAGTTCAAGTTTACTCTCTGGCGTAAAATACAGCGTTCTGTCGGGGTCAACGCCATTTTTTACGGCGTTCTGACTTATTAAACGGCGATTTTTACACCATTTCTTAACCAGACGGGTTAGAAAAGTTGGGAAATATGGCACTATTGGCTTGGCATACAAGGGAAACAAATTCTGTTGGGGATACCTACTTTCGCACAACACCGGCCCCTGGAGCTGTGACGTCAACTCTGAATGGGTCAGTTTTAGGGAGTTAAGTGCGCGTTATTACTTTGTTTATGTTTGTATTTGTACAGTAATGTTTATGTTAGCTTACCTGTCGGAAACTTGTCATGTTTTGTTAGCTAATGTTTATATTTTCCCTCACATTAATATTGGCGTTTATTCTGAATAGTAAACTTCTGCCACCTAACATTAGGTAGTTAATCTGTGGGTCAGAGCATATCAATATTTTATTTTATATATATATATATATATATATATATATATATATATAAAAAATCAGTTAAAACTTCTTATTTGACATTGAAAACTACACCATCTGAGAAACTATGATATGTAACCAAATTTGTGATTAGTAACGATCTCTCTCTCTAATTCTGACTGAAACTCTTCAAATAAGTCTTTCTTCTGCGATGATCTGTAAGCTGCTTGACAACTATTCTTTCAAGAATTTTTGAGAAAGGAAGGTTAGAGATTGGCCTATATTAGCTAAGACCGCTGGGTCTAGAGATGGGTTTTTAAGTAACGGTTTAACTACTACTAGCTTGAAGGCCTGTGGTACATAGCCAATTATTAGAGATAGGTTGATCATATTTAACTCTCCAATTCTGTTTGTTCCATTTTACTAGTATTAAGCACAAGCTTATAGATGAGTCTGTCCTGTAAAGAGGCTCATGCACCTCTCAAATAGCTGAAGTCATGACAGAGAGCATCTTTAGCATGGTTATCAGCAGCTGGGAACATCATTTCAAAGACAAGAGCAAGCCTCCCTCCAGAGCTTGTCCACTGCAATGTGAATTTATGAAATGACTCATCTGTAAACTTTGGAAACTTGTTATTTTGGACTGGAAAATAAAATCTTTTTTATTTAATTTGAAGCTTTATTTGAACTTACGGACAGAAGCTATTTTTAGAGAGTTATTGAAATAATCGCCAAGGGGTCCAGTGCAGGGGTCCAGGGCTCCGGAGATCCGTGGGGAAAGAAAGGGAGAAGTCCACAAACACATGTAGCTCCTCTTCAATCTCACACGCTTCTGCTCCACTCACACTTTACCACTCAGTTGCTCTCAGACAATTCAAACAGGAAACGGGAACAGAGCCAAGGGAATCTATATACAAGAGAAAAATAATCAGTAACGAACTAGGATTTCACACAGACTGACCAGAGTTTGCTGGGGCAGCACTAACAGTAGTTACACAACAATCCAACAATGAGAAGCACAGAGCCGCCATCTTAAATGGTGCTCAGGCAATCAGGAAGATCCGCAGCAGGTGTGTTAATCAGGACAGGTGTGTGAACCAGAGGCGGGAGCAAGAGATGAGCTCCTCCCAGGCAGACAGAGGAGAGAGAGCGAGAGAGCACACAACAATAACAAAGACATGTGGCCTGACATAGAGCCAGCCAGGGAGACATGGGGACCATGACACAACTGGACAGATGACCTGAGTACAGGTAAAGCAGCTCAGAGAGGTAAGGCAGGACAAGACCATTTAAGGATTTTGAACTTTTAACTTGTCGTGTTAATAAAGATCCCACCTACGGCCAATTATACTACAGTAATAGATAAACAATGAAATGACAAAAACCTTCCTATTTTGCCACTATTTACTATAGAAATGTCTGCTTTTACAGTGTGAACACAGTAAAATCAGTAAGAATAGGAAATTTTCATTGAATTGACAACAACTTTCCACTTCTTAATAACAGGACAGTCAATAAGGCAGTGAACAGGCAACAAGCATTACAGTGCAACAAGGGTTGCCGACAGGTTTCTTTAGTAAATAGAAAAACAGACAAACTGTTAAAATTACTCTTTCTTATATTGAGTTATTTCAAGGATTAAATGTGTAGTTAAACGGGTTTTACACTGACAGAAAAGGCTTTTTTTTGTCTGGTCCACTTAATTCAAAGTGTGTAGATTTTGGCCCACAATGTAAAATTAGTTTGACATCCCTGTCTTTCCCCAAGACGCTAAGAAATTTGGATTTCTACAAACAACTTTTTTTTCTTCGTTCTTTTTTTTGTTAGCTGCAAACTATTTTATTATTCATAATTTTTTCTAAAAGTGTTAATATCAATACATCTGATTGTATTTGTTAGTCTTAGATGTGAGATTAGATGTGACAGCTTTAACATGAACATAAAAAAATCAATGTATAAAGATGATCTAAAAAATATTTGTATTTTTTTAAGAGTGACGATTGTGATTAAAAATGTAGAATTATAATTTAAAACTGATCTTATGACAACTTTTAACATACACTACCAGTCAAAAGTTTGGACACACCTTCTTATGTAATGTTTTTTTCTTTATTTTCATGACTGTTTACATTGTAGATTCTCACTTAAAGCATCAAAAGTATGAATGAACACATATGGAATTATGTAGTAAACAAAAATGTGTGAAGTAACTCAAAACATGTTTTATATTTTAGATTCTTCAAAATAGCCACCCTTTGCTTTGATTACTGCTTTGCACACTCTTGGCCTTCTCTCAGTGAGCGGTCGTCTCCTGAAATGGTTTTCCAACAGTCTTGAAGGAGTTCCCAGAGATGCTGAGCACTTGTTGGGCCTTTTGCCATCACTCTGCGGTCCATCTCATCCCAAACCATCTCCATTCAGTTTAGGTCAGTTAACTGTGGAGGCCAGGCCATCTGGTGCAGCACTCCATCACTCTCCTTCTTGGTCAAATAGTCCTTACACAACCTGGAGGTGTGTTTGGGCTCATTGTCCTGTTGAAAAATAAATGATGGTCCACCTAAACGCAAACCGGATGGGATGGCATGCTCCTGCAGGATGCTGTGGCTGATGCCTTCAGTTTTTAATAAATCCCCAACAGTGTCACCAGTAAAGCACCCCCACACCATTACACCCCCTCCTCCATACTTCACTGTGGGAACCATGCATGTAGAGACCATCTATTCACCTTTTCTGCATCGCACAAAGACCAGATCTCAAATTTGGACTCATCAGACCAAAGCACAGATTTCCACTGGTCTAATGTGCATTCCTTGAGTTTCTTGGCCCAAACAAATCTCGTTTGCTTGTTGCTTTTCCTTAGTAGTGGTTTCTTAGTAGCTATTTGACCACAAAGGCCTGATTCACACAGTCTTCTCTGAACAGTTGATGTAGAGATGTGTCTGCTACAGGAACTCTGTGTGGCATTTATCTGGGTACCAATCTGAATATGAATTCTATAATATTCCCTAATATGAATTCTAACAGTTGTCAGATAGGGCTGTCAGCTGTGTACCAACATGACTTCTGCACAACACAACTGATGGTCCCAACCCCATTAAGAAGGCAAGAAATTCCACAAATGAATCCTGACAAGGCACACCTGTGAAGTGAAAACCACTTCAGGTGACTACATCATGAAGCTCATTGAGAGAAGGCCAAGGGTTTGCAGTGCTGTCAACAAAGCAAAGGATGGCTACTTTGAAGAATCTAAAACATAAGACAATATAGAAAGTAGTCAAAATAAAGAAAAACCATTAAATGAAAAGGTGTGTCTAAACGTTTGAATGGCAGTGTATTTGAATTGGATATTTTAAAAAATGCATGTCAGGTCGTGACATCTGAGGGTGCGACATTAAGGTGATAGGCCCCTGCTGATGAATACTAGTTATCAAACAATGAGACATGGGTAGTGTGAATAAATAATTCACATTATATTAACACTGTGTTGAGGTGCCAACAAAAATGTTGAAAAATCCAACATAGTGCAGTCCAAGTTAGTTATTTATAGGCTTTAAAACTCAAAGACGAGAATTAAGTGAGTAAGTCAACACAGAAACAAAATGAAATTTTATTTGTCATTGACTATGAATTTATTGGGGTTCCAGATTAAATCGGATATACAGTTTCCAGTCAGAACTTTCATCTGGAATTCCCCCTCAACTCAGCTTTCCCCCCTCTGAAAGCTAGAGCAGCCCCACCAACATCAAGTTAACAATCCCAGATGGTGGCAGTAACTGTAAATAGTATAAAAATTGTAAAACTTTAAATCTGTTCAGTCACTGTTGTGTATTTGTGACCCTCTAAAAAGGCTATATGCAGAGCACTGACCAAGCTCTATCCATTAATGTGCTGCGGCAGTGTTTTTAAGCGCAAAAGAAAACGCATTATGCTCCATTGCTAGTGATCCTTAAATATGCTACTTTTCTACTTTGCTGAGAAAAAACAAAGCATGTTTTTCCTCGCTTTTCCAACTTTCTGACTGGAACACACTAACGGGAGTGGTCTCACTCACAGGATCCGACATTTGACTTCTAAGTTAACTGTCGCATTCCACATTTGGCGCTATATAAACAAAATTGAATTGAATTGAATCTTCGACAGGTAACAAAAACAGTGATCAACAGTCAGGCTTGAAGCTTTCATTTTTAGCTGTTCATGTTTCTAAAGCAGAATCCCTGTGGTGATAGCTTTAAAGTCTCTTTGGACTGGTTTTCATCTTTGCTTTGTGTTAGTGCCTTTGTAAACACTAAACACTAAAGGAAAGATTGTATGCGTGTCCTCATTGTAACAGAGATTTGTGTTGGTGTGTGAACTGTAGTAGTGTTGTGTGACACTCCAAATTTTGGTATGGATCCAATAACAAGTAAATACAATGCCAGTATTGCCGATACTTTTAATCTAAAAAGGCATTTTATGTATGAGAGAGCAGTGTATCATGATTTCTGAGATCAATTTGCAAATTCTGAAAACATTTTAATGAACACTAAATCACTGATTTTTACTTTCCACAATTATTAGTTAATACAACAAAACAGACCTCCAGGGGATTGGATTGGATTGGATTGTTTGGAGACCTGGAACATAAATGTTCCTGTCTCTAAAGCATTTTGGGTCAGCTTCCATTGTTTAAACGTATTGTTTAAATGTGCTATAGGCTATGAATAAATTAGATGTGACTGTCAACACAAAAGCTTCAGACTGTACATTTGAGGTATACCCCCCCCCCAAACAAACAAACAAACAAACAAACAAACAAAAAACAAAACATTAACACGGTTCATTGGGCTATATACTGAATTTCAAGGATAGAAACAAAGTATCGATCATATCTCACTAGTGTCAATCTCATACTATCATACTATCGATATTTGGATTGAGCCACCCACCCCTAGACTGTAGCCTATAGGTTTATGTTGTTAACACTGTTGAAACATTGTTTCAGCTCATTTGAAGTATTATGCTTTATTGCTAGTGAAACATAATGGTCTCTACCTTGGTAAGAACCAAAATGAAGGAATGCCAATTTTGTTCACTGGTTGCGCAGGCGCCCATACAAGCTGTTGCTCGGTGGCTTGGCTTCAAGTACTGCCTGCTGACCTTTGCTACATGTCTCCCCCATGTTTTTTCCTCCTATTTCCTGTCTTCTCTGCATATGCTAACCTGTCAATAAAGGCAAAAAAGTCCAAAAATAAAGGTCTTAAAAAAGAACCAAAACAAATCTAGTTTTTTCTTCTCACTTTTCTGACTTTCCTACTGGAACTCACATCACTCCTGAGTTCCAACTTCAGAAGTATCCTCAGAAATCAAATGTCACTCCCGAGTTAGTGTATTACAGTAGTAAAGTGGGAAAGGAAGGAAATACAGGATTTGTTTTGCTTCTTAATAAAGTAGAGCCATTCATGTATTGCAAGCAATATAGCATTATACTTGTTTTTACACTTCTGTAGTATATTCAGGGCCTGGTCAGTGCACTGTGTATGGTTTATTTAATGAGTCGCAAACAACAGTGGCAGGACATATTAAAAGTTTGACAGCTTTACTACTTCACTGTCTCCATCTTGGATTGGTGGGGCTGCTGCAACTGTCCGAGTAGGAAATCCAAGATGCAGATATTCAGATGGAGGTCTGAACATTCTTCAGTTCAGTCAGAGCAACAGAGCTAATGTCTAAACTACAGCACTGACTTTAATGAACATTCAAGCTCAGAGTGATTTCTTTAGTCAGGGTAAAGTCATTCATGTGCATGGATTAGCTGACAAACACAGCTTTCTGACTGCTCATCTCAGCTAGCTAGCTAAGGATGTTAATTACTAATTAGCTTAAAAACATACATTTAACTTACTGAAAAGTGAAAAAGCTTCAGGTCCTTCTGTTGGTTAGTCCAGTTTACTGCAGAACACCTCATTGCTGTGAGTTTGAAAGTAAACGCCTGGACTTTCTCTCAGCGTCCCCATGCTATCTGCCATTCCCAAACAGAGATACACACTGTAGCCAAAGCTGTCATGATGATGACGCTTGCCAATTTAACAGCATTATGGTAGTAATCAAAATCAAACTTATGGGAAAGGAGACCCCTTGAACACAAATCAGCGTGATGAGAACTAATAATGGCAGAAGGCATCTTTGGAAAAATTTTATCTGAGGAGAACTTTTTTGTTTTATTTTGACCCCAGTCATATCCGCTAACATGAACGTGCTGTAGCAATGTTTTTAATCACAAAAAACCAATTATTGTGTCGTATTGCTATATGCACAAATTGCTCTACCTTGCTAATAGTGATGTCACATTCCTGATACCTAGGAACTTGGATGTTGGAAGTAACTTGGGAGTCTTACTCAGGAGTGCATCACTACAGAGTAGGGACCTGCTGACAATGCAGTTTTGTCTTTTACAGGTCAGACAAAACTGTATGATTATGGGAAATTATGGGAAAGAACCTGTCAACTCCCAGTAGAGGAAGAAATCAGGGAGAGAAGATGGCGCTAGGTAGGGCACACTTTACACACACCGCCAACCAACATTACCAGGCAGGCTCTTAGGTGGAAGAGAAAGAGAGGCTGCCCAAGAAACACCTGGTGACGAGACCTAGAGGCAGAAACAAAAATGATGGGCTACACCTGGAACCAACTAGAAAGAATGGCCCAGGACAGAAATCTCTGGAGATCTACCTTTGGCGGTCCATACCCTGGGAGGGGTGACGGGCAGTAGTAGTAGTTTTACAGGTCAGCTTTCCTGGCTGCTCATATCCCACTTTTCTTGTACCCATTCTTACACATAGTCAGCAAAACATAGCCATTCGAGTACCTCTGCCTCACCAGTTTAGGGGACTGGTCTTACTGAGCCGTTCTAAAGACAATATCAAAAGAAGCTCTTAAAAACATAATGAGAAACTGTTGCTTTATTGACTGCTCAGCTCAGCTTGTTGAAAGGAATCATATCATTAAATCCATGTTATCACCTCTGTTTAGATGCTTTGGTGAAAACCGATGAACAGTAACTGATCAACTTCCTGTTAAATGCAGAGCTCATTCCTTTGTGCCTTTGCATCATGGCTTCTGGAAGCGAACTCTCTAAAACAGTGCTGTATTCACTTCAGACCTAATTGGTGCTTATTTTGAGTGTTTTTCTTTTTGGTTTAAAGAAAGACTGTTTTGAAATCTAAAGAATAGAGTTTCCTGTAGCTGAGGTAAGAGACGTCAGGGAAAAATAAACAATGTGGAATCATTGTTTTGTAGGTTGCTTCCTTCATCCTTCAGAAGATTCTCCTGGATGACACACGGCTGGCATACGTCTGTCAAACTTATAAGCTCTTCTTCCATCTATTACATCTTGTGAATAATGATTATAAAGTACATGTCAGGGTGGATGATCTCCCCTGACTTCATTCATTCACAGGAGTTTCAGGTCCTCCAACTCTCCAAAGAGACTTCAGCCCACTTGCTCAAGCATGTGGTGCATATTATCAACATTTGTCTGACAGCTCCAGGTACTTTTATTTCAGGAAATCTTCAGTAGTTCAGAAATTCTTCTTTAATCAATGCCGTCAGTATGTTTTGCAACAACAAGATTGCAAAGGTCTTGAAAGAGCCCATCCTGAGGAGTTTCTTGCGTGACACTTTTGTAACGAGTTACCTTTTTATATCTGATCACTAATTTTAAATATATTTCTAAACATGTTATTGTAGTTATAGTCCATTTTAAAAGAAGTTTTTACCATGATTAGAGTCCTGTGATAAACAAAGTTGACTCCATTATTCAGTAACTTATAGAACCACCATTACCAGCAGTAACTGCCACAGTTTATTGATGTATGCAGGCATTTGTTTATGCACTGCTTTCTTAAGGTAGTTGGGGGTTTTTTCTTTTCTTTTTTTACTCTGCTGATAGTTTATTAACTAGCCAACCCCCTGATGTGTAGTCTCAGTGCTATTAGCATTCTACCTAGAATGCTGCTGGGTTCTACAGCTTGTGGTTAAACTTGTTGTGAGGGAGCCCGTCCATTTTAACATTGACTTGGTGGGTGTAATTTGAGGTGAGGAGCTGATCTGAAGCTACAAATTATTGATGCCTCTGAACCTGAGCAGAAACACAGATGAAAAGCACAGAGAGAATATTCATGTTCTAAACTGGCAAATGTGTATGGCAGCTCTCAATTGCATAAGTAATGCTAGTAATCAGGCAACTGGTAAGCTGTCACAGTTTATTCTTTTGATAGGAAAACTTTCCCTGATGTATTCTCTCCACAAGCCTGCTGTTAAACTGACTTGATCAAATTTTGATGATTGGGGATCAGTAACATGACACAGGGCAGAAAACATGCTGGCACTGTCCGTTTGAGTTCTGCTGCTCCTTCACCTGGCATTACACACAATGTAGTCTGTGTGTAATTCTCTGCCAAAGAGTTTGGGGGAATGACAACAATAAATATTTAATAAAAATAAAACACTATGTAATATTTCAACATAAGAGATATAATGATTCTTATTAGACTGACTGCTGTGAGTCAGTCTCACTGTAACAGATTCATAAATATTGAAAAACTGACTTTTGGAAGTTGGAAAATGTTTATTTAAAATGCACAGTAAATCATTTTCAGTAAATAGGCATTGAAAATTCTTAAAATAATTTATTACATTTAAATTTGAAATGAGCAGAATCAAGGTGAGTCAAAACTACATATATGCTCATGGCCAAGGTGCAAGTATTCACATGGATTCATAATGTCAATGAAACTCATCCTGTGCACAGGTGTTAACTAAACCATGTAGGAATCCCTTCCCTACCAAACGACTAGGCTATTTACGATGCTTTCACTCCAACCCTGTGCTATACGTGATGTTTTATGAATTGAACTTTTGCATCCAAATGAACACTTTCTTCAGCTCCAAAGTATACTCTCCAGAGCAAATGTAATGCATGCACAACTTGCAGAACACTTTAAGAAAGGGGAAAGGAAGCACACGGGGAACAGTGAAGAGGAGGGGCAGGTGAGCAGCTCACTCACCTGCTCACCCAGGTTTGACTTGTTCTTTTATCAGTCGATTTTGGCATGTAGATAAACAGCAGCAGCAGAGGCTCCCAGATTTTATGATCTTCTAACAGTACAGCAGCAGTCAGCTAGAGACTGGGATGATCCTGCAACAGGTCAGATTCACCTTAATTTTCCAATGTTTTCCTCCCTGCTTCAGTTTTTTTCTTCCATGGCCTCTTTTAGATTCCTTATGTATGAACTATAAAGAATACATAGCACTCCCACTTGCTGTAATACTTGAATATTTGAATGGAATTCTTGTTATATTTTTTGTTTTCTAGTAAAATGCTAGCTTTTATCACTTGATTAAAAAAAACAATGACAACACCTTACGCTTACCAATATGTAACACAGCAGCTTTCTGTATTTTGTTGCAGTCAGAGTATAGTGTAGCTCTACTAGTGGTTTAGGTAAACCAAATGACTTTACTGATGTCAGAGACAATTTGGTATGGTAAATTCTATTGTCTGTAACTGATTCTGTAAAACAGAAAGAGCTTTGTTAAATAAATAAATGACTAACAGCTTAAACATCAATTGGACAAGTCCAGTAATGAAGAAAAAAAAGATTTGTTAAGCTTAGCTGGATTAAAGTGCTTAACAGAGACAGTATAAAAAATGTATGATGAGACATAAAAACATGAAAGACCAGCAAAATAACTCCCAGCGTAATGATGGCAGCGTAAATAGCACAGGGCAGAAGGCTTAAGAAAGAGGATGGTGCTTCTTTGTGGAGCTGGCATCTCATGAATATACACTCACAGAAAGTGGGTCTGCATTCATTCATGAAGTAAAACAGCTGGCTGGTGGATAGTATAGGACCTTCTTTCTTTGAGGTGAAAAGACAGACCTTCCAAAAAATAAATGGCAAATGAATTATCAAACCTCTTTTTACACTCTCTCTACACCTTAAGATTGTTTTTCTTCAGCATCCACTTTACTGTTTGTTGCTTTCTATGTTACCCAGCTAGTTGTTGAAGGTGGTTGAGAGGTGCTCCAGTGTATTTAGTTTGGGGTGTACATGGGGGATTCATCTCTGTAAAACTGACAAGATCACTTTAAAAAGTTTATTAACAGCCTAAAATGATATGTGGGCCAGATTACAATTTGCAAAGAGACTGGTTTGATTTTTGCCTCAAAGCCATTAATAATTTTTAAAAAATCCTACAGAATGTCATTAATACAGTGGTACAAAAACTGATCTCTCAAAAAGTAAATGGACTGGTTCTTATATTGTGCGTTTTTACTCTGTCTGAGCACTCAAAGCACTTTACACAACTTGCCTCATTCACACTATGGATATTTGGCATGTAGAATGGATCAGACAGGAATTGAATGTTTTTAGCCATACTGCTTGTTGCTGTCTATATCCCTCTCTGCTGAAAGAACAACAATAGGAGTGAAGCACTGAATAAACTGTATCAGCATGTCAGTGAGCAGCAGATGGCCCACCCAGATGCTTTTCTCATCCTGGCAGGTGATTTCAATCATGCAGACCCAAAGACTGTGCTTTCCAAACTGCACAAACACATTAAATTTCCTACATGGAGAAACAACATTTTGGACAATGTTTTCACCACCCAGAGAGGAGATTACAAAGCCCTCCCCCTTCCCCACCTTGGTGCCTCTAATCACATCACTGTTATGCTAATGCCAACATACAGGCCCCTGGTCAAAGTCACCAAACCAGTTTGTAAGCAGGTACATGTGTGGCCAGAAGGGTCCTCAGAGGCACTGCAAGACTGTTTTTCCACCATAGACTAGGAGATCTTTAAACAGACCTCCACACATGAGAACTCCACAGACCTGATGGAATATACAGAAACTGTCATTGCCTATATCTCAAAGTGCATCGATGATATCACAAAGACCAGGGCCAACCAGAAACCATGGCTCACAGGTGAGGTCTACAGGCTTCTGAGGGTGAGAAATGCAGCCTTCAAAGCCGGGGATGAGGTGAGCCTAAGAACAGCAAGGGCAAACCTGTCACGTGGCATCAGAGAGGCGAAAAGGCAGTACTCTAGGAGGTTTTCACAAAGTGACAGCAGAGATACTCGGAGGCTGTGGCAAGGGATACAAACCATCACAGACTACAAGCCCACACCGCAGACCGGAAACAAATTCTTCGCTCGCTTTGAGGCACAGAACTACACCCCCGTACAGAAGACACCCCCCCCCCCCCCCCCACCCCCACAC
>VVHJ01040038.1:17152-29871 GCA_015107715.1 Tylochromis polylepis | reverse complement strand
TTTAGTAAAACACAGAGCAGTGAGAAGTGACCATTTACAGCTGAGCGTTCCTTCTATCAAGTGCTGAGAGTAAAAAACGAGCGGTGCGATCGAAGCTCCGGGCTGGTTTTCCTGCACCGTTCTTATTGTCAGTGTGTAGCCATCTGGGCCCCATTTTTCTGAAGGCAGTAATCACCTGGAGATGACCTGCAGTGTTTCTGACTGAACAAGAGAAAGCCATTACTGTTGCCTCGCCGAGTTATTGTAGTCCCTGTAGTTTCAGCTGAACATCAGTCTGCAGCTGTACTCGTGCCTGTTAGCAACACACGAGAAAAGCTCTCAGTTACGAGCATGCTTTCAGGACATTTATACATGAAACAAATCAGCAAATACAGGCTGGAAAGCTAAAGGTTTTCATGCCAAAACCCAAGAAGAGCCATAGTGTGTCCACCACAAACACCAGCCAGCCTCACACCCGGCAGCCTTTCAGAGGATGTCAGTGTGGCAGACAGACGTCCAAAATTCCAATGAAATCCCCGCAGGTTTGCCAAAGTCGCAGTTCGCTCGCATCATTTCCACGTTTGGTGTAAGATGTTCATAAAAGTCCGAGCTGTCTTGACCTTACGTTGGAATAAAGCGTATCGATGAGTATGTTTTCATGCCGTGTCCACATTCTGCTGTGTAAAGCTGTTCACATATGAGGGCAGCTGTGGCCAGAAGCTCCTTCTGCCTCTGCTCTATTATTCAACAGCTTTTCATCTTGGAAATTTCCACCAGGAGCATGATGGGAAATCAACTTAAAAGTACTCTGGCTGTAGCTGTGCAGATGGTGACCCCCCAGTCTTTATAAAACCCCGTGTGACCTTTTGTCTTTACATGTGAGCGTGTCTGTCAATGTAGCCTTTTTTCATCTTTTTAAATTGTTTCCTGAGCCTTCTGTTGTGTGGTTGGCATCTGCTGCCAAGGTCTGTGCATAAAGACAAAAGAATTTCAGCTCCATTCAGGTCAAGGTTGAGGTTTTTTGTGGTGCATAAAAAATTTAAAAGAACACATTTACTGTTCAGTTAATGAAAAAACATCTGTGCAGTTCATCTGATCCAGCGAAAAAAAAGAAAAAAAGCTTTTTAAAACCACAACTTTTTTCTGTGCTCATGACAAACAGAGCGGAGGAATGCACAACGTGTCCTTTGGTGTCGCTAACTCAGTAATGAGCATTTTAAACTTACTCTCGTCAAGTTAACGTAACGTCACAAACCACTGCGTGAGCCTGAAGGAACTGAAATATTAAGATGTCATCACCTCTGCTGTGGAGGCTGACTAATGTGGCTCAAAGCAGAAATAATTAGTTACTTAGAACTGACATTTGCCCTCATGACAAATCATTTTGTTATCTTACAAAATGTCTTCATTATTTTAAAAACCTGACTGAAAAAACATCTGTAACAGCTGTTCTTTATTCAGTTCAATGTGCTTTTTTATATAGCGCCAAACAGTTGCTTCAAGGTAAAGATTCAACAGTAATACAGAGAAAAACCCAACAATCACATGACCCCCTATGAGTAAGCGCTTTGGCGACAGTGGGAAGGAAAAACAACTTTTTAACAGGAAGAAACCTCCGGCAGACCCAGGCTCAGGGAGGGGAGGGGGGGGGCGGGGGCGGGGGCATACTTCCATACGAGTCCAGCAGCTTGTTTTTGTGGGTAATTAGCAGTGTCTGTATTTAAACTATGAATACGGCCTCTGTGATGTCCTCTGTTGGTTTATGGATCACTGAGCTGAGTGAGGGGGCGGAGTCACTGAGAAGCTGGGAAGATTGTTAACTGAAGTCATTAGACCTGCACCGTCTTGTTTGGCTCCTGGAGATGTGTCTACAACTTCATACGTCTGCCTTACAATATAAAGCGCCTTGAGGTGACTGTTGTTGTGATTTGCAGCTGTATACATAAAACTAATTGAACTGGAGTGACTGGAGAGAGAGATGCAGACCTGTCGAAGCAGCAGTCCTAGTGTTCAGCACAGAGGACAGGGCATACAAAGCCCTGCTGATCTGCACAGTAGCACTTCTATAACACAAAGCTGAAGGAGCATGTCTGTTCAGGCTTGCAGAAGCCGTTTATTGCCCCACTGACACCGCGTGTTTTCTGAGGCTCCCGATTAGCTGTACGGCCTGTTGTGTTCTTTCTCACCGCTGACACCTAATAAATGCACGCATCACTTTCCTGTTTATATCTGCGCGCGGAGCTCTCCAAAGTGCTCTCTGTTTGATCGAGTTTAAACGGGGAAGCAAATGAGGCGACATGAAAGTGATGTCGATATGAATATTGACTCGTGTATTAGAGTCAAGCCGAGCCAGGAGCAAGACAACATTTGTTTTCTCTCCTCTTTGTCTGTTTGTGCTTCTGCAGTCGAGAATCACTCACAGGTGCACGCACACGGGGCTGAACTCCAAACACGCCGACAGCTATTCATTTCCACGCAGAGGACTGAGCTGAGCAGTCTGAGGTACTGCAGTACTTACCCTCACTGCACTGCGTTTGCAGTATTTGTAGGATTTTGCAGCCAGAATGATCATAGTTTTGTATTTTCATCATTCATTTTGAAATCTTTGCTCTCAGTCCAGTTTCATGCTCACTTTAGGTTGAAGTCGATGACATCTGCACACAAGCACGTGAGGTCGTCCACGTGGTCTAGGTGCCTTCTTGATGATCAGAACAGATGAGCCACGTTTTCTGGTCCCGTGACTTTGTACATCATTAAAATGTCCCTTTGTGTTTGTGTGTACATGACACAGTACATGAAAGAATCAATCAGTCAGTAGGGGGAAGCATGTCTGTGGGAGGAATGGCAGCCGATAATGGTCCTTTAATGGTCTGATAACAGCTGAACTGGGCACTCAATGTGTTTGTCCTCGGTGTTCTTTAGTGCGTCACTTTACCCCACTGAGGCTTCGATTTATGTAAGAAAAATAATGTCCATCTTTTATATACAGTCTGTGTCTGCACAATTGGCAGTTGATTGATGAGTGTGAAGTTCAGGGTTTATTAACACTGGTGTTATTCAGCCCTGGAAACCACAGGGAAACGTCGCACACAATTTCAGGTCTGAACGTGCCCGAGGTGACGAAGAAGGCGGGACGACCAGGCGGGTCGGTCTGAATGAAGAGTGAGCACAACCGGGGGAATGAATATAAATGAATCGAGCCTTAAAAAAACACTCAGAAGGTGCACACAAACCTGGTCCCGCTGAGCCGAACTGGCACCGAATTCAAACTCATTCCTCACTTTGTCTGTTTGCTGGCACCGAGGGCCCCAAACAAAAGCTCACAGCTGCCACAGACTCTGTGAATAAATGAACGATTTGTCTGTTTGTGTGAAAACTTTTCAATCGACAGCTGCTCTCTGCCAAGAAGCCAGTTAGGGCGTTCGAAAGGCTGTAAATGTGTGAGAAGTGGTGCGCACATATTAAATATACAGCGAAGTCTCACAGACGTGGAAAAGTTTGATGTGAGTTACACTCCGGTGAAGATTTTCCAGCTTTGGGAGGCAGCGATGGTGTGCAGAAGGTGCTGTGTGGCGATACGTCCGGCAGGTCCAAACTGATGAGCAACATGGGAAAATGTGACAGAGGGAAGGGCTTGATTAATGGTCTCATTGCCGGTTAGAATGCCCTTGAGCAAGGCACTTTATCAGTGACTGCTGGAGCTGGTCAGCCACCCGGAGGATGGAGTGGACAGCTCCTGGCTGCGTGGACACATGTGTTGGTGAAAAATACCTGAACAGCAGTACTAGCTACACGTGCTGGTCACAAAATCCTGGATTTGATGAATCTCTGCGACTCAGAGAAACAGAACAGATGCCTTTAGGGCAGTTTCTACCGTACAAAGCTTCGACACCACGTATTTGCTCAAAACCTGAAGCTTAAGTATATCTCATGCAAACATGCAGAGACAAATTACGCAGAACGACAAAACAGAAAGTACAGACCAAACTGCAGTGGTTTGGAAAGGCATAAAACCTGAGGCTCACTGAAGGTGTGAAGTAGTAATAAAAGGCTTTTATTTCACTGGACTGGAGACATTTCGAAGATACATCAGTGTGTGTGTGTGTGTTGGCTTTCTCAGAGCGTGCAGACACAAAGAAATAAACAGAGCGTTTATAGTTCACTCACAACGGGTGTGCAACGCTAAGTAGATGCAACATTTTCTTTGTGACCTCGAGGGCCAAAGGTGAACACAAGGAAGCACAAATTACAAAGTGCTCCGAGCGGCCGTTACAGAAACACTTTAGCAGACATACAAACAGAACAGATACACTCAAGCCATAAAAATATCAGTATAGCGTCCTCAAAATACTGAATCTCTATTACCTTCAATGAGAAAACCAGGAGGAGAAAGACATTGTTTCTGGGGACATCAGGTCCTCAAAGAGATGAGACAAAACTAAACTCTAATTTAGGACCAAAACAGTCACCATCGGAAACATGACAGCTTTATGATCTTGTTAAAAACCTGGGTAAGTGGTTCATAGATGCATCAGAGATGTTTTTTATCCCACCCCTGGCATCAGTGCAGTGTCCTTAATACCGGACACGCGATGACGTGCCTCGATCGTCGCCCGTTCAGCTATGGGCCAATTCAAGGCCGCGCCGAGAAAAACAACTTTTAGTAACGTCAGCCGGCCGTGCTGTTCGACTGATCCACGGCAGAGTTTGAGCTTCAGACTCGTCACAGTAAACACAGAGTGTGACATGCCGCTCTGGTGGGAGGAGTCAGAGTCATTAATGAATCTGAGTGCATATGGAGCAGAAGGAAATGCCAACAGTCTGTTTATTTTCGCCTTTGCACCGCACGAGGACCACTTCAGATGCCAGCATTTAATCTATATCGAGTCTTTTATTTTGAAAATTTAGAGGATGCTCTGTTGTCATGCTTCCTTTGGTAAAAGATGATCCAAACACCACATGTTGGAACATAGTGGAGAGCCAGTGCTCTTTGAAAGTCACTGTGGTGACTGGAAGTGCAACCATGCAACCATGCACTGTTGCACCGAGTCCAGCTGCAAGTGGAAAATAGATTAAAGGAAGGAAGGAGAAATGACGCGGACTCTGGAAAAGAGAAGGCTCCGACTGCTCTGACACAGACTACTACAACATCCTGAAGATGGACTACATCATCTCCTATACTTCTTTCATTCAAGATCTCATTTTGTGAAATGCTGCTTGCTCTCCTGTCTCCTCGTGTCTCTTCCTTGGCTCCACAACTGCATCTCTGTTGGGAGGAACTTATTTTGGACAAAAGTCTCAAAAACTGTTTCAGTGCTTTTATCTGGAGATTCTTTAGACCAGTGTTTCCCAATCTCTTGGAGCCACGGCACATACTTCACATTAGAAGAATCACACGGCACACCACCAAACAAAAATCTCACAAAAAGCATATTGATCATTTTTCCCCCTCACACCAGGCATAGTGGAACTGGCTCGGTTTGTCTCCAGTATACCTTTGTTGCTTTCTTCTGACCACTACTCATGCTAGGGCCTTCATCTGGGTCGGAGTCTTTTCAAATATTTATCTATTGCTATTACGACTCACAGCATGGCTATTGTGTCATTTCTTCTTCGTCTTCTTCTGTTTTACTGGCAGTTGGCAGCCCATTTAATGAGAGCAGGTAGTTGTACTGCCCTCTAGTGGAAGAGAATGTAATTGTTCTGCCCGTTACTCACGCCGGTCGCTCAGAGTACCAATCAGGTGGAACCAGATAATCTTCCACGGCTAACCTATGTGCCGCGGCACAGCGGTTGGGAAACAGTGCTTTAGATGCCACTGAGGCTCGCCCGTTCTTACAGACAGGGACCAGAGGCATCACCAAACTGTTGCAGCTAGCTGTTAGCCTTAGTTAAAGCCAAGCTATTCATTTTTCTGAATTATTCAGACTCACTTTTGTCCAGCAGCAGAAGAAATGACTCAACTCTGCCACACAAATAAGCCGATGGATAAATCTTCAGTCATACCAATATAGCAGTAACAGTATCTGAACTGTTAGCTAAAAGCTAACTGCTCTAGAACAGCAGAGCAGCCAAAGTCCTAAACAGACTCACATGGAAGAAATTATTATAGTCAAAATATTTCAATCAAACCTTTTTGAAATGAATAATCATGAATAATTATTTAGGATGAAGAAACGAGGACACTTCGTAGATCCTGCATTCAGCGACGATGATTAGCCTGAGAAACAGTGCAGCTGTGACGTGTTGGTGCAGCCACAGAATAAAAACTTTCCAAAGCCGATGACGTGTTTCGGTGCCCAGCAGAGCACCTCATGACTAAAAATAAAATCTCAAAAAATCTTTAATATTCACAACGCAGCAGCCGGACAGAAAGTTCGACTTGGACGTGAAACATCTCAGAATTTCAGTGCTGTGATGAGGTGTGAGTGGGCGGCTCTTCTCTGCAGTTTAATATTTTTAGTTTGTCTCATTCACAGAATTCATATTTCACTGTCTTTGTGCTGCATGCATCATCCTGCCTGCTGATCAGTCCTCCACCTCAGCACACCCCATTTACCCCGTCCTATTTATTTCAGCCAGCTTAGTGCCTCCTTGAGCTTCACCTTTAGCTCCTCTTTTCTTCTTTTTTCTTTTTGCACAGCGTGCTTTATCACTGTGGTCAATGTCACAGAAACCTTTTCAGATTTTAACTCAGTTTGCTGCTTCAGGTTTAGCTTTGGTTCAGATGACTGCGGTAGGAAACTTTCTTATACACTTCCCAGCATGCATTGTAACACGGCTAAATGGAGCTATTCCGCCCTCCTTATTTCTCGTCACATATAATCCGATGCAGTGGAGAATATTCATATTAAACATGGACAAAACTTCTAATGATGAGGTGAAATAATAATGAGCCAAAAGCTCAGTGACCAGCACAGACGACCCACCCACTGTTGGTTGGTTCAAGGGACAGCCAATCAGGAAAAGCTGTCTGAAAAAGGGGAGGGGCTTCTTTCTGAGAACGCTTTACTAAGGCCCAGTATCAGAAAAGAAGGATCGTTTTGAACTTGGAATCATGCAAAGCTGCCCTAGGACCAGCTCAACAGGAAGGCTGGATGACTCTACAGCCAGCAGACGCAAACACAGCCATGAAGAGAATTAAACAAAGAGCCGAGCTTATCCTGAGCCCATCGTCGGTTCTTTTAGTTTTCAGGTCAAAACATTCAAACTGCAAATAAATTCTGAACACTAAAAAAAGCCACAGAAAGAATCAGATTACTTCATTAATCCCTCAGGAAATGACGTAACAGACAGATTTTACATCATGTAAGCTTTTAAAATCAAACTCCTGAGCAGACCTCGCCGGTGCGTCCTGATGAAAATATCCATAAAAAGTCTTTTTAAAATAACGCAGCGTACTAAACGCTCTTGTTTCTCCTCTCAAACAGATGGACAGCAGACGACCTGAGGCGACATCAGCATGCTTCAGTGTCAGCAGGGCAGTCTGGTCCTAACCCATTAAGAGCTCTAAAAACAAGTAAAAGCACTTAAAAATCAATTACTCCAGCCCTTGTCACTTCCACTTTCTCAAGCAGCACATCCTGCTTGGCTAAAAAAAGTTTGTGTCTGTTCTCAGAAAAACTTTAAAAAGTATTCTCTCACATTTTTACTGATGGCTGATGAACAGTTAATGATCGAGCTGGGGTCACTTGGTTTGAGCTGGTGTTTTTAAAGCAGCAGAAACACTTTGAAACGGGCAGCTGGCCTCGCCCCTCACTCAGCACTTTAACCTTTGTTTAACCCGGCAGTGAAACCGAGCATGTTTTGGCTGGAGTGCCGGGGCAACAGCCATTCATCTACTGCTCTCCCCAAGTTACTCATGTCGACTCAAACCCAGCTCTCCTGGGTAAAAGCTGACTATTTTGCTGCCATGTCTTATTTCCTGTATGGATGTCTTTGCTCTTCATACTCTTCACTTCTTTATGCCAAAAATACCTCAAAGTCACCCGTCACTTGTGAGCTGCTGCAAAGCCTGAAAGCACGGACAGACTGAAGGTCCCTCCGTGAGGTGTGATCAAATACTGACAGCCAATGAAAAACATGCACCTGAATAGTATCTGGCTGATTTCAAGGGCAGGATGTGCAGGGAGAGAGCTAAAAATATCAGCCATGAAAGCTGCCTGCACATGTCAGAGAAGATGATTGGGAGGCTCAGGGGTTATCTTCTTTGTTCCCTGAATACCAAGACTTTGGGGAACAACTGAATAAAAACAGAAATGAGATATTCTGATTGCCTAGGGTTAAAGTTCAAGAGAGTTCAAGCTTTTGTTGTCCTATTACACCAAAAACATGGGGTCTATGCCAGCTTTAGGTTGTGAAGCTTCACATTATGATTGCTGATGATTTCACCTAAAGGGAACTTTCTTAGGGAAATGAAGGGGAACTAGACACCAGTCTTTGTAAAACTTGGAGTTTGTGTTTGTCCTGTTTTGTTGTGCTCTTATTGTTTCAAACCTGTCACGGAACATGAGTGCCCTTCCCCCAGGCTGGACACCTCTTCCTGTTTAAAGGGAGTTTGTTCTTCCCACCGTTGCCAAATGCTACTCATAGGGTACTGTTTGATCCGTGTGGTTTTCTCTGTAACACTGTAGATCACTGTAGGTCTCAAACGCAAATGATCTGTGGGCCACTGCTGGCACTGTCATCTCATTGGAGGGCCACTTTAGTGTTCAAGTAGAATAAAAAAAAACCCAAACAAAACAAACAAACAACCAAGAAAACACCCACTAATATTTCCTAAATGTAGTGTTTGGTTTGTTTTTTTACGTTTCAGATATTGTATAACAAGACAAAACTGCAAACGTGAACACAATTTTCCTTTTCTCACATTTAACCAACTGAAGCTTTTCATTGAACTACCAAATAAACACATTGGTCCTCTCTTTCTGGCCAGACACATGGCAGCACTTCTGCTATCATTTTGTTCATATTTAAATACAAATGCAGACATAAGTGTACACATTAGTTTTGGACTCTCTCACTGAACTAACACAGCCAATCCCTCAGCATGTCTGTGCTCTCGGCCAGGTCTGCGGCTCCGAACCGCAGTACAGAGACCTCTGGCTAATACTTCGGGTTCCGTGTCGGGCTCGTAGCCGGTAACTAGCTTTACTGTCTGGGTCAACTTTGCTAGTGAGAGACAGAGAGAGGCGTTTCGGAGGAAAACACGAACACAGTGTACAGTCGAGTGTACAGCTTACTCACAGCTGGGCTCGTCAGGCACTCTTTTTGGCTGCAGTGGTTATTATTATATTTACATGCTTCCATCTCCCGTTTCTGGTCGGTAGCAACTCATACTTTCTCCCTCCCTGGCGCTCACACACACACACACACACACACAGCGGGAGGGGCAGTCCCACGCATTCTCCCTGCACCTCGGACTACACTACCCATGAGGCTACATTGTTCAAGGGCTGTGCCTGTAACACTCTGCTCATATTGCTTTCATATTAAATCATTTTTTTGAATAATTTTTTGAATAATAATTTAAAAAAAAATATTTCTTCACGTCAATATGCAATAGTAGAGGTGACGTGGGCTGCTAGTGGCCCCCGGGCCGCGAGTTTGAGACCCCTGCTGTAGAGTCTTTAACTTACAGTAACTTGTAGGTTTGAATATTGAATATTCTCTTGCTTCCAACAAAGTCCTCCAACAAAACAATCACGTCAGCAGATGATTCTTGGAATAACACCCTGGAGTCTGTCTTTGTCCTGTCTTCCTCCCCTCACCCCCAACCGGTCACGGCAGATGGCCGCCCCTCCCTGAGCATGGTCCTGCCGGAAGTTTCTTCCTCTTAAAAGGGAATTTTCCTTCCCACTGTTGCTAAAGGCTTGTTTATAGGGGTCTTCTGATTGTTGTTTCTCTGTATTATTGTAGGGTCTTTACCTTAGAGCATAAATTATACATATGAAATAGAATAAAATAAAATAAATGAATAAAACTGAATTGAAAGAAAGAGTGAGACGGTCAATATCAGGATGTAAACACGTGACTTTTGATCAAGACAGAGTTTGAGTCCATATTTCTAAGCTGTTTTTTCACTGCTTGGTTAACTACTAAGATCATAGTTTGTGCTGAAGTTAAAGACATGTTGATCACCCAGGTGCAGAGGTCCATATCTAACAGTCCCAGCCATCGTTCTACATGGTGCTTATTCACATGACTGCTTCGCTTCACTTTAAAAAGTCTGAATAAGCTCTCCTCAGTTTGATTTCACTCGCTGGCTCACTCAGCCATCATCTTTCCAAAAGCCATATTTGCCATAAATGAGCCACAAGTGAAAACTGCTGTAAAAAGATCTTCAGCCAAACTGGAGCTTTAGCGGAGCTGTGAAGTGCTCAAACATAAGAGAATGTGTGTGTTTTCCTAAGCGAACCCTCTCTATCGGCACCGTGTGTATTTTGGTCGACGGGCTTTGATGTCACTGCATTATCTAACACAATAATTACCATGTGAGCAGATTTGCCCGCAGACCTCTTCTCGCTTTAGCTGATGCACCACGTAACAAAAGCAGCTAATAAGGCGCCTTTGAAGTCTGCTGAGGTCTAATTTGTCCCCATCAAACGGTCACAGGAGCCCCTCGGCTGTCCGGGGGAGTCCCGCATCCCGTCTTTGACTCTCCGTGTCCTACGCTTATCTCGCAAACAGAGTTTCCTCCCATCCTTACCTCCACCATCTTCTCCCCTCCCTCCACACTTAATCTCAAGGCGTTCCTTCCAGTTTGGGGATGCTTCTTCTGTCACTCCTCAGGCTTCGTTTTCATGTTGGCAGATGGTGGGGGGACTCTGGCAAAGAGGCGTCTTTGATGAGCGTGCGGGGTTTTCTCGCCTGTGTGCGGTAAACGTGAGGAGGGGCCGAACAGTACGAGGTCATTGATGATCCAGCAGCTCGGTTCAATTTGGCTGCTCGGCTGTTTATATGTGTACAAAGAGCAAAGAGCTGTCGTTGAGCTTTGATCAGGTTTTTTTCCCGGTTTTATTCAGCCAGGTGGTAAATGGCTCTCTGTTCACAGCCAGAATCTCTCAGCAGATAGATGTGCAGATACATAGATAGCCAAATGCCACAGAAAGAGAAGCAAAATGTCCATAAAGAGATATGAAAAGCCCATAACGAAGATGGATGATTACCTGCGGTCTCTGATATGCCGCTCCACCTGCTGTCCTCCTCTCTGTGTGACTCTCAGCAGATACGACCAGCAGACGTCGCCTCAGGAGCTTCTGGCTCTGCTGCTCGCGCCTCTGTTTCAGAGACTTTGAGAGAGCCATTCATGCCTTCATTTCATCTCGCCTCGACTTTTGTAATAGTCTTTACTCAGGTGTCAGTCTGTCATCAGTTAGCCGACTGCAGCTGCTCCAAAACGCTCACTTACCACACTAGCATCCTTACACTGGCTGCCAGTCAGTTTTCGAATTGATTTTAAGATTTGATCATTTGTTTTTAAGGCGTTGCACGGGTTAGCACCCTCGGTCTGCGGATCAAATGCTCCTAGCTGTCCTCAGGTCCAGCTCTGAGGAGATCGGGCCTGTGCTGTGACTGCTCCTGAACTGTGGAACAAACTGGCCCTTCACATCAGGACCTCCCCAACATTAGACACTTTTTAAAAAAAACCCACTTTTATTTCTTGGCTTTTAAACCAGAATGAGTTTGTACTACTTTTACTTGTCTTATTTCTTACTCAGACGTTCTCATTTTATGCTTCTTTTCTTAAATTTGTCATGTCTTCCTATGTTTTTATCACTTTTGATTATTTTAAATTTACAGCACTTTGTTGCTTTAAGTGTGCTATAGAAAAGAATTTGATTTTGACTCTGTTAGCAGCTTTGCTCTCTCACTGCTCTGGTCTGCGTTCTGTGTTTCTGTGCAGGTATGACACAGTCAGGGCTCTCAGCCTGGCCCTCGACTCTGGAGTCTCTGTGCACAGTTTCCCAAAGAGGAACTTCACCACACCCATCACGGACTGCAAGTTGTAAGTTATCAATCTGCATCTGTAGACTGTGTCCCACAGATGCTCAGTAAACTGGAGCTCAGACGGTTAGTAGAGTAACCTCACAGCAGCCATGTTATTGAACACATGATGTCATTAAAATGCTCCAAAAGGCTCCAACAGCACAAACAAGGTCCAGAGGTCCAGTTCAGGGGAAGCTAGCAGACAGCTAGCAGCTACCACCTGTCAGTCAAAGAGGCCACACCCCTAAAAATGCAAACAGATGAGTTATAAAAACATTCTCCCCCTCCTAAAGTTGTTATTAAATGAGGAAATTATCCATAGAGACTGAAGCAGTTTGTGCATCAGGCTGCAAACAAGAGTGTCTGTGGGGACGACTCACTGCTGGAGCTTCTGGTGGACACTGAGGGACTGCAGGTTTTGGTGCTTCATTGTTGGCTTCACTTTCAGTCCTGGAGGTTGCTGCTTTTGCTGCTTTCTCTTTTCAATTCAATTCAATTCAATTCAATTTTATTTATATAGCGCCAAATCACAACAATAGTCGCCTCGAGGCGCTTAATATTTGTACAGTAGATCGTACAATAATAGATACAGAGAAAACCCAACAATCATATGACCCCCTATGAGCAAGCACTTTGGCGACAGTGGGAAGGAAAAACTCCCTTTTAACAGGAAGAAACCTCCGGCAGAACCAGGCTCAGGGAGGGGCGGGGCCATCTGCTGCGACCGGTTGGGGTGAGAGAAGGAAACAGGA
>VVHJ01040038.1:0-17132 GCA_015107715.1 Tylochromis polylepis | reverse complement strand
TTTGAGCAGGAACAGGAAGTGATACTCTACCACAGAGAGAGCGAACACCAAGTGACAGCGCCACCAGCAGGATCGGATGCAAAAACCTTTTCACCTTCTTGGTGGTTCCGACCGAAGTACGCATGTTGTTTTTGACTTTGCTTCAGTGCTTTGGTAGCAAGAACGCAGGATTTTAAACTCGATTCTGGATTTAACAGGGAGCCAATACAGGATAAATCTGCTCTCTCTTGCTAGTCCCTGTCCCTGGTTCTTCCCCCTCGATAAACACGAAGCAATAATTCTGTGTTAAATACAAAGATATAAAATCAAAGTATATTAAGGAAAATGTGCTTGGTACAAACTGAATGTTTACCAAGCACATTTCATTTGACTAGATGTCACTGAATGTAACATTTTACACTGTACAAAAATGACATGAATATTGTTTTTTTAGTGTGTGTGTTTGCTGGGCGAGGTTTTGCAGCAGTTTGGTGATGATGTGCATTAACTGAGTCATCGTGTTGGAGTTGCTGATTAAAGCCTGCCCATTGTAATCATCCTGGTCCTTTATTCATCACTGCTGTGACTTTTAATAAAATGCTTTACCGTGTTTCTTTGTGCTCATCTTTGTCCTCGTGTCTCGTGTTTCTTTAAAAACAAAAAGTCTCGTTTCTGGGTGTTATATAAGTTTTTTCAGCTCTTTGGTAATCCTGCCTCTGGTGTCTGAATTCGAGTCCTTTGTCCTGAAACACCCTCGGCGCCTCTGCACTTTTATCTCCTTGAACTTTTTCTTCCTCAGTTTTCCTGTCATCTTTTCCTCCTCCGCCTCCTCTTCTCATCACCTGCTTCATTCTCTTCAGATCACCCTCTCTCCTCTGCTCCCTCCTCTCCTGTCTTGTCCACTTACAGTCATTTCCTTCCTCACCCCCCTTCCTTCCCCTCACTGTGTCCCTGCTCCTTGTTCCTTTATTTTCTCCATAATCAGATTCTCCTCAGAGAAGCCCTCCCCCTCACTGCTCTCTCCCTCATCTTCTCATCCTACCACATTTTCCCTGCGCTTCATGCCTCGTAGCTCTGCACTTCATGATGTGCTAATATAAAGAAGAATCACCCTCATGTTTATGCACACCCACACATGCAGCCAGCAGGAGCATCCCCACAGATGCTCTCAGAGACGGTTCCTGTTTGTTTGCTTGTCTGTGGAGCTCTTTGCAGAGGCAGTGCTGCCACAGGAAGTTTTAGCTTCTTTTCAGACACGGATGCTCATCGACTCCAGCGCGCACACGGGCTCCCTGCAGGAGTCCCGTGGGCTTATTGAATGCGTCCTGAGAAGATTGCAGTCTAATGTTTTAATGCAGTCGAGCGTGTCAGTGACTGAGCTGCTTCTGAAGGTAAACGGGTGGATGTGTTTGAACTTTGGAGGCAAAGGAAGAAAGAAGAAGAAAAACCTCACAGGAGGCCTGTTTTTGCACATTTGTGGTTTCCAGTTGATGAACCCTGAAGACCTGAGCTTCCCGTGTAACAGATCCACCTTTGTGCTTCAGGATGAATTTCAAATTCACCTGTTTTCAGTTCAAAGTCTGAACTGGAATCGTTTGGTGCTAATATCACCCTGTTTTTGATGACAGAGCTGCTGATTTACCTTCAGAGAGAAATGCTGTACAGTACTGCAAGCCAGAGTGGATCGCTAAAGGAGCGTGTGAGGTACAGGCTCAGACACCCAAGAGTGGGGGGGGTCTCGGGATCACATCTTTTATTATTTGCCTGCTGCTGTTTTCACTGAACAAGGACCTCGTTCAGTGAAAACAGCAGCAAAATGTAAGGCCGTGGATCTCAGAAAGGGATGGACACTCGGATTTGGAGAGGAACTGCAAGATCAAACATGTCTGGTTCATGAGGGGGGGGAGGGTGCAGATGGATAGATGGACCGGTAGATCCAACGTGACGAGAGAGCTGAAAGTGAAGGCAATGTTGTGTTTTTATTGGTTCATCTACGTTCTTAGCCTCTGCATGACCACGAGCTGTGAGTCCTGACCTGAAGAATGAGGTTTTGGATACCAGCAGCAGAAATGAGCTTCCTCTAGAGAGCGTCTGGGCTCAGCTGAGTCATTCAGGAGGACCTCACAGCAGAACCTCTGCTCCTCAGCAACAAAGGAGCCAGTTGAGGTGATTCAGCATCAGACCAGGAATTCTTCTGGATGAATCCAAGGCAGGCATTTCCAGCTGGGCGGAGACCGAGGACACTTACAGGACAATCTGAAGCATCTCTGCTTAAACTGCTCCCCCAACAACTTGGACCTGAATAAGTGATGGAAGACATGAGAACCACACACCAACTCAAACTAGATGCAAAACAAGAAAAAAGACACAAAGAAGTGAAAAAAGACAAAAGCTGGAAGCAAAATACCCAAAACGAGACACAAAACAGCCACGAATAGAAGCAAAGTGAGACAAACAGCTGCAGAGAGAGAGGCAAGACAGACACGAGGAGATCCAGTCTGGTTATAAACAGACGCGCTGAGCACGAAAATATATGTCATCGACTACAAATGACATGACTTTGTGTCTCTTGCTGTCTGCGGGCCATCGCTCCTCAGCAGGAGTGTTGGGGCCCTTTCATGAGTCTGGAGCACAGTCGCTGACTTTTCATTGTTCTCGAGCACAGAGAGAAAAATAAGCCATGAACGCACACAGAGGGCCTAATCACGGCTCCATCGCAGCGAAAAGACACTGCAGAGTATCTTGTCGCAGAATTGTTTCCGTGTATCTCGTTCGTGCATCTTATCGGTGAATCCACACTGCGGCGAGTAATGAAGATAAAGTCGGGGTAAACGGGGAATATTGAGATGGAGTGTGTTTTCTGTCTGAGCCACATGCTGCTATCTAGATTCACGCTCAGAGCCTCGCCCGAGGGCTCTAAAAGCAGAAAGCCGGGCATTTTAATACAAATCATAGGAGAGAATAATGCTGAAGGGGGGTAACACAGGCGCTCTTACCCTAACATGAATCCGTCAATGGAAGCTGCCTTTAACCGTGAATAACAGCAGAACTGCAGTCTGTGCATGCAGAGCTGTGTTTGTCAGGTGATGGACTCTCAGAGAAGAAAGTATTTTTTCATCTTGTGCTGTTTAATTATTGAATTATCAATAATTAATGCTGTTTTATCTCATATTACAAACCGGGCAGAGGGAAACTGGAACAGGCAGCAGCTCTGTGGTATTTATAGCCCCACAGCTCTACAGGTTCTGAACGAGGCGAGGAGAAATGACTGTGTAATCCTCCCGGCTGTGTACCGTCCTCGTGATGGAGAGAATAATGTGTGAGAGAAAGCAATGTGTGAAGAAGACAATAATTAAGCCCCGCAGATTTATCAGCCCTCTGCTTAACCCGTCCTCAGCCTCTCCTCTCTACTCTCTTCCTGTTACTGTATCCACTTTGATCTCTCCATCTCTTTCCTCCATGTTATCGTTTTTCTATCCACTTCTCGTCCTCGCTTTCCTCCTCTGGTTCTAAAACTGACTTCTGACTATTTATGTCTCAGATTCAGATGTGAGGCCAGAGAGAAGCAGCAAAGTCTGCAGCAACTTTTTAATCTGGAAGCATTTCAAGCTGTTTCCATCCGTGTGCTGTTTCTCCTTCCACTATTCTTATGTAGATCCTGTTATGTGGAATTCATAATAAGACCAGGCTTGCCCTGGTGCACAAGAAAGTGGTCAGGAGATACAGATGACTAGTATAAAATATAGATACCATCCTTATTTTCCAGCCAATACCTTCTGTCCTACTGCCGAGCCAACATACAGATCCATGCAGGACAGATGTGCAGGTGTAGCCAGGTGAGGAACCTCCAGATAATTCTGTGGTTCTGCTGACTTCTTCGGAGCATGACCTTCAGTGTACAGCAGACACAAAGAAGTGGAGCGCCCCCTCCAGGCTGGGAGAAGTTTGCCCCAAACGGGGGGCTTCCCTGGCATTAGCGATCATTATGCTGTTATGATGATATTCATGCACTGGCTGCCGAACTGACTGAAATTATTGGTAGATCGGGTATAATCGTCTTTGGGTCTGACTGCATGGACTTTACAATGAAGATATTTCACCTCATAGTTCCCCCTGCTGGAGCCCTGAGGCCTTACCAGCAGAGCAGCGCACAATCAACCCAGGCAAAACCCAAACTACTGATTTCTGCTCGTTTGTCATTTTGTGTTGCTGTAGTTAAGATCCAGTGGGAATGCAAACAACAATGACACACATCGGAGCGCTGAAGCTGTTGGAGGTCAGATGTCAGCGTCACTGCTGCCTGATGGAAAAAGGCCTCACTGAAACCCTTCATGGGTTTATGATCTCTGTGTGCACACTGTCAGTCCACCTGTCGCTCTTTAGGATCTGATTTTGTTTTTACTGAACCTTTCTTCTATCTGTGCTTCTGGTGTTTCTTCACAGCTAACGACTGTTTGTTACCCTCCACCCTCCTCCAAGGCTGGACAGAGAGGACAACAGGATTAACTGCAGCTCTAATGAACAATCAGTCTATTCAAACTATAATTGATCTGTTTGTTTAGGGAAATCAGCATATTTGCTTAACAGACACTAGAGGAGGTTCAAGATGAGGTCAAAGCACTTCTGAGGGGGCGTTGTGTCAGCACAGACCTCCCTGCAGACATACGTGATACACGATGCCGATGGCTTCTCATCATCTGCTGATAAGTGATGGATGGTTTTACGCCTGAGAACACATCCCACTGTGTTGCTTGGATGCACTGTGGGACGCACCGGGAATCACATCCTGAGACTCTGTGTCTGACGGAAACAGGAAGGAGGACAAACCCGACAGGCAGAAACAGTCCAGTGCTTTCACTAAACTGAGGCAAAAACATCAGAAACAAGAGTGATCTGACAAAATGACAAGAAACTGGAGAAGACGGCGGGTACATATACTGAGGGCGGACGAGGGAACGGGAAACAAGTGATCATGTGGGTGTAGGCAGTCAGGAGTCTGAGACACGGAGGAAGGAGTGAGGATGGAGGGTGGAATCCTGAATCCTCCCTTAGTTACCCTGCAATAGGTGTAGGCTGCTGGGGGATTCCCATGATGCACTGGGTGTTTCTTCTTCACTCACTATGTGTTAATAGACCTCTCTGCACTAAATCATACTTGTTATTAATCTCTGGCTCTTCTCCACAGCATGTCTTTTGGCAGATGGCCCCGCCCCTCCCTGAGCCTGGTTCTGCCGGAGGTTTCTTCCTGTTAAAAGGGAGTTTTTCCTTCCCACTGTCGCCAAAGTGCTTGCTCATAGGGGGTCATATGATTGTTGGGTTTTTCTCTGTATGTATTATTGTAGGGTCTACCTTACAATATAAAGCTTCTTGAGGTGAGTGTTGTTGGGATTTGGTGCTGTGTAAATAAAACTGAATTGAATTTGAAGAAACCAGGAAGAACATTAAAATGGGAAAGGATACCCATGGTATCCAAAACACCGGATAACTTCATATTCAGATTCAGATTAGAGACCTGAGCCAGATAATCCAGACTGTGAACCAGGACAGAATCATCTGATGAGTTTTGACTTCCAAATCCTGCTCAGATGGTTCAGGATGTGTAATCACAGAATCCCTGTGGAGATGCTGCCGGTGCCGTTGGATCAGTCACAGGAATATCAGTCATGTGACCATGGCTCACGTTCTGTTTCATCTGTTCCCTGATTCCTTTTATTTTAAATTGTTTATTATTTTTCTCTCTTTGGTTCGATTAGGCATTAAAACTGAATAAAGAGATTTTTATGGAGGTTTGGATTAAAATAAACCCTTTCACAACAGGAAAAATAAAATACAAGCTGGGAGCAGCAGACCCATCTCACATGCTATGGCCTGACGTTTCCCACACTCCTGGAGACGGTCACTGTCAGAAACACGTTTAACTGCATGGCCTCTGCAGTTCTTTGCTGGATATCGGTTTTTGGGCCAAGTCCTGATCGACGGAGATCCATTCCTGCATTATCAGTGCTCCTAGTTGATAAAAGTTTGTGGTCCCATTTTTAAGGACTGACAATTACATGCTGCCAAATGTGCAGATTTTCACAGAATTCCACCTGATGTTGGTGAAGGATTGGCTGTGTGGCTGGCAGGATGTGGATCCAGATGCAGGACTCTGGAAACCAGGAGTGAAACACAGGTTAATGCTGAACGCTTTTAAAAATACAGAACTGCTGATGAGCAAGAGCAAGAAATCCAAAAACTAGGAAACATAGAACAAGGAAACGCACAACCATGAGAGATGATGCGATCACGAACAGAGGGACACAACCGGTGAAAACACAGCTGAAGATAATTAACCTAATGAGTTGGAGGGGGAAGCTAACCTAGAATAAAACAGGAAGTAACTAACACACACACAGACACACACATGTGGAAAATGTCTGTGTGTTTCTAACTCTAAGGGGAACACTGGGGAGGAAATGCCAGGACAATAATTATCAGAAGGAAGAACAAAAACTCCTGCTGATAAAAATGAAACCATTAAAGCACAGAACCCGGGGACCATGACAAAGTCCGTCTTTGAGGACATTTTAATGTGTTCTGTTCTGAAAAACGTGGGAGGACGAGCAGAAGCCAACAAACTCTGATCGTCAGGAATTAATCACCATTTTGTTCCACTGCCAAAACGCTAACAGTGTCAGCTTTTTGTTTTGGGAACCAGGGCGAGGCTAATTTCAGCGTTGGGCTCCAAAAAAAAACTCCCTGAAGTGCTTTATAGGTGCACACTGAAGGAACAATAACTTCAAGACAGACTCTCATTGTCAGATAAAGACACCCAAGTCAAAGAAGACCTGGTGTGTGACTGAGACGCACCTGTGACTTTGAAGAAACGCCAGCACCTGAATGAGAACAGCAGCAGCTGGAGCTTCCACTGACCCCTCAATCTTGTGCTGATGGTTGCTTCTTTGACAATCTGACCTCCAAACTGAGTCTGAAGTCACAGACAGTCACGTCCGTGAGACTGCTTCCACAGAAATGACACGAATCGGTCTGTGAAGCTCACCGTAGTGGTGACTCAGTTCAGTTGTCCACCTTCGTTAGGTTCAATCAGCGAGCGTGCACCAGCCCTGCGAGCCGCGTGGCCGAATGCCAGATTGGTCTTTATTATTCAGCCGAGCCTCAGAGATCAAATAAAACTGAACGAACAGATGCGCTCGCGGCTATCTCCGCAGTCAGCTGGTAGCAGAGTACTCAGTGCTCCGGCTGGAAGCTATGACCTGTTTCTTAAATGTGTGCGACTACGTGTGGAGGCGAGCGACCCGCCTAGCCTTTTATTGAGCCGCTGTCATTGTGCTGCTTTCTGCTGAATCTGTCTGATTGATTTTTGAGCCTTTCAGAGTGTTGATGTCGCCCACTACACTGATTGCTTCATGACTGTCAGAGTTTCTCCAAACAGCCACAAAGTCGACTTTTTAAAGTTTTAAGGGTCCACGGGACAGAGATGTTCCCTGTCATGGACGAACCTGAGGGTTATGCAGGTCACTGGCAGCATGTAAAGACTTCTCCCTTTGGCCTTTAGACGGCTCTCGGTGAACAGCGTCAGAGTTTGATAGTCAGTCCTGTTTCCAGCCCTCTCTCTCTCGCTTTGTGTTCGGGGACTCGACTCACACTCTGACACTTTGGGAATGGACTGCCACTCTTGCCTTCACCCTTTGTCTCCATTTTACTCCATTTCGACTCACCTAAAGCCAATCTCTCCCTCTGCCTCATTCTTTGTCTCTCTTGCTGTCATGCTGCGTCTCTGACTCCATTTCTTCTTGTCACTCAGCAGAACCTGAGCGCTTCTCTGACCTTTTCCTTCGTCGTCTCTTCCTGTCACAGAATCTTTGAATAAAACATAGACCAAAGACATTTTCATTGACCTCTGGCACCTTCAATGTAGTGTGAAGTGGCCACTTTCACACCTTATAAAAATCTGACTAAAACTCGGGCGAATGAGCTGCAGTCTCCCCCTCAGGCTGAAATCTGCACAGGGAGCTCAAATTGAAAGATGCGATCAAATGCCAGGACAGGATTACAGCGATACGATCACGTGATTCAGAGCATACTGAACAGGAGGAGAAATAATGTTTGATTGGACGGCGTGGGTAAAGTGTCTGCAGCGTTATACTGCACACACATAAGGAAAGGGTTTACTGCTCTCCTAAATGAATGCATTATCGCAGTTCATGTAGTCACTGCCGTTCAGATCACCTGTAAGGTAAAGCGTGCACTGTTATTCCATCCAGTGTCCTGTGTGTGTTAAGTCTGTGCTCTGAAGCAGGATTATTAGTTTAGGGAGATCACTTTGTGTTTAACCCTGACTCTTCAGTCTTATAGAAACAGTTCACTTCTTATACTTCACACCAAACTCAGATCAGCAGGTGCAAAACCACCGCCGGCCGACAGTTGTGTGGAAATAGCATCACCACAGCCTCACGCTGACAGTAAGAGACTAGAATTCTACAATATCCGTCTTTTCCTGATGATGAGAAATGTGAGTTCTTAGAAGCAACCTTTTTTCTTTTAGCTTGCTGCAACATTTCTCTCCTGGTCCTGGTCCATTTACCCAGCGTTTCTAGCGTTGTCTATTTAAATATTCTTTTTGACTCTGGGTTTGTTTTATGTTTGTGTTGTTTTGTGTATTTTGCCCTTTCTTTTTTGTCTTTCCTCGGTCTTCTCTCCTCTTGTGTCTGTTGTATTAAATTCTTTCATGTCTGTTTTCTCCGTTTAGTTTCTCACTTCCTGTTTTATTTTGGTGGCTAGTTGTGCTTCGCTTGTCTCGTCGTCTGTGATTTAGTCCAGCTGTGTGTTGTTCTCTCTCCCTGATTACCCTTCAGTGTATATACGGTATGTTGCTGTCTCCCCTTGTCCCTTTCTGTGTTCCCCTCTTTGTGCCCTTTTAGTGCAAACAGCCTTTTGTTCTCTGCAGGATTGCCTTCAGGGATTTCATGGGATGCATAATTGTAACTACAGTCAGATCGTCGAGTGTCTTCACAGACGGTTGCTTCTTTGAGCCTGCATCACAAATTTAACCTGTTCAAACTGTTTATGTCCTCTTTCTGCACTTTTGGGTTGATTTTTGGAGATGAACATGACCATCACATTTCAACTTCGGATAAATTAATAAAGTTGGAATTCCTGTTGGACTGCATTCATAGTTTAGGCCGCATCCATCAGAGGAGACCTGACAGCAGACATTTAATGGACTGATAACATCCGGAGCAGGTGAATTATTTATTATGTGTGCAATGAGCTGCGCGTTCATTTAAAGTAGTTTGTGTTTCTGAAGCCGTTTCACCACCTGCCACGAAGGCCTCTTTGATGAAACCGTTATCTGCTGATGTGCAGTGAATCATTAAAACTTATTAGCCTGATGAGAAGCTGAAGCTCGTAGTCCGAGCTTTTAGAGCCAAACGGCACTCGTCTCTGCTCCTCGGCCCTCCTGCACCTTCACTGTTACTCCTCTGCTTTTTATCCTGTCAGAGCCGGAGCAGAGAAAGAGGCCTGTCAGCTGCTGATTCCTCGGCACAATCCCCAGCAATCATACTGATTAATCACAGGGCTGCAAGGCCACTTCGTATTGCTTCTTAAACCTCCCCTACAGTCGGAGAGGTGCAGTTTCCCTCGAGGCATTCGCTTCACTTGGCCCAACAGTGGCTGTAGCTCACCTCGCTCCATCAGTGCTGTGTGACTGGCCTCGGGCTCAGCAGTCCATCTTCCAGAGTTTCATTATACAACAGTTCACGCTGCCTTAAAAAGAGACCGGCACGTCCGCTGCTCCTTTCTTTCCTTTCTTCTTATTTATTTGCAAAACACAAAAGATGAATAAAAAAAATATTTTAAAGACAGTTATTGTGATGGAAGAGAGACCAGCCTGCTACAGAGCTAGTAGAGCATTACAGTGTCCACATCTGATTTATAATTTAAAGGTGCTTGGAGGAAGCTGACCATTAACTCAGTCAGCACAGGGAGGATGACACGCTGAACGTACCGCTGAGCACCTCTCAAGCGCTCGACTTCTGTGTGCTGCTCACCTTTGAGGTGGGCACAGGAACGTAAAAGTAAAACTGTGTTCTCCATTATCTTAAAGATGAAACTGCAGGCTGCACTGCTTCCCTCGCAGCCAACACGGCGCCACCTGTTTCTAGAATCTTCACTTTAGTTCAAATAACCTGACAGCGGCCATATTATTGATCAGATGATGTCATTAAGAAGGCTCCAACAGCACAAACACGGTCCAGAGGTCCAGTGCGGGGACTCCAGTCAGCTGAGGCTGGCTGCCTTCGCCGGACACGTGACGAACTGCAGAAAAGCTTTTTCCATGTCGGGTTTCAGAACGTGGGCACGAGTCTGTTTGACTCCAGTCCCAACGTGTTTTAAAACGAGTCTGAGTAAAAATACACGATTCCCACTGAGCTGCACCAGCTGGGTGAAGCTGAGCTAACATCCGCCGTCATTCATTCTTACCATTTAAAAAACAGTGTTGAATTGTCAGCAGGTCCAGGGTGTCCTCACAAACAATTAGTCAGGCTATCAGTGCAGAGACCTTACATCAGCTGCTCATCTTTCCTGACAGATAATCACACGAAGGAGGACAAATGTGCTGTAGTGCTGCCTATTAATTACATTCCCTTTTGAAAGCCCCAGTTAGCTGATGGAGGGTCAGGAAGGAAGCCAATTTGGCAGATACAGCCTGAGTCTGAGGCTCATCTCAGCTAATCTTATTATTTCTGTCTTAAATACAGTCCATTAAAGCTGGAGAGACACATGACGTGACAGTGCACCATCCTGTAATAACTACTCCCTTCACCTGCAACCATGACTGCTAATGAGCATCAATTAGATGACTGTATGTTTAATATGATAGCTCCCTCACTTTGAAGCTGAACATTAATAATCACCAATCCTGTTTGAAACTGTTTTTCTGCTTTTGCTGTTATATGTTTCATTTTTCATCATCACTGATGATTAACTGGAATAATTAGAGCTTATTGGAGCTGTTGGAGGACACCACAGCCACCTTTTTATTATGGCCCTAGTGATAAGGTAGACTCCATTTGGCTCTCTTCCTGTTAATATACTGCATGGGAAAGAGATGAAATTAATCTTTTCACGTGACCTCGAGCAGAAGGGAGAATCCGAGTGTTAGAAACCAGACGGCACTGCCATCAGAAGGATTTTTCCTTCAGACTCTCGGCCATCGTCGTTTAATTATCGCTGCAAAAAAAAAAAGATAAATGAGCCAAGAGTCTTTTTGTGCACATAGAAATGGGCTCATTTTAACTCCCAAGGTCCGTTTAGGTGCCAAACACACAAAAAACCACCGAAACATGTTCTGTCACTTTTTTTTTTTTAATGTGAAACATGACACTAAACACAGGATGAAGTGTGGAGGCATGAGAAAAATCAGGACGAAACATACAGTTTTCCATATTTTAACAAAATTAGGTGTGTGTGTGTGTGTGTGTGTGTGTGTGTGTGTGTGAGAGAGAGAGAGAGAGAGAGAGAGAGAGAGAGAGAGAGACTATTCAGTGCTGAGAATGAGGAGATATGGACAGGCAAATAAATACATAAACAAATAAATAACAATGACAAGAAGATGAAGAAAAGAAGAAAAAATATCCAAGAATAAAAACAGTAAACGAAGGGAAACAAACAGACAAATTAAAACATGCATAATAATAGAATAGAGGGCAGAAATAGAGAGAAAATAGATGTGGGGGGAGGGGAGGGGCGGAGCTGCGAAACTAGATCCATGACAACCTTGGACAAAAGCACTGATTTAGGTTGATCCTCATCAAAGGTAACCACGGTGATTTCTCACTGTTTTCTTAGATCAGCCTTTATTCTGTGAGGCACAGAGAAGGTGGGAGCTGGTTCTCTGGGGGGTGGGGTCTGTGGAGTCGGTGTCGAGGGTGATGATTGGCTGAGCTGATCCAGGTTGGTTCTTGGAAATGAAGTGATGGAAGGGTTTCCACTGTGACAGACGCGTTTCTTTCTGTTAATAAAACGCCGAGCACGGAGGCAGGTCGAGTTAGGGAGCCGTGTTCAGTGGTGGAATTTTACTGGTGACCTAGTCTCAGGAGCTCGGAAAGAAAAGCGTCTGGACTTCAGCTCTAAGAGCAAATGGTGGAGAGAGATTTAAAGCCTATGGGAGTGTCCCCCAAGAGGGTCATGGACCCCCTGTTGATCCTCTACCTAATCACACGAGCCCAGGTGTGAAAACGGGTGTGGGTCTCAATCAGCCAAAAATACATCATATGAAAGCATCAAATAGCTTTGTCTACATGCTTGTTTTGTTAATGGCTTAATGGAGGTCTCTGGTGATTTTGTGGTCATCACAGGCCTCTGTCTAGGGTTGGAGTTGGGCTTTATACCTTTCAAATTAAGTCTGAACATTCGGAAATTTCTGCAAAAAGCTTCTCTATTTGGGTAGATGACACCTACATCTAGACCTATAATCGTAGATGGAAACTGATCTTCAGAGCAGTTTATCACAGTATGGTCCCAACATAAAACAAAAGTTCAGGCATCAAAGGTCTAAATTTCTGTTACTTTAAAATGTTAAGTCGGTAGAAAATAAAGTGATTGCCAACAAAACCCCATAAGATTACTGTATTATGTTTTGATTTGAACAATTATAGAGAGAAAACAGGAAAGAGAGTTACAACCCCAACTACTTGAATACACTGAATACATACTGATTTGTCCTTAGCTCAGTACACAGTTTAGCATCATATGTATGCACGTGAACCTGGAAACATGTCCTACTGACTGAATTTCATGAAAAGTCACCTCTGTGACTGTAGTACAGGGGTGGCTTGATCATACTTCAGGACTGTGTTGTAGCTAGTGGCAAGGGATAAGATTACAGTGGATTGAAGTGAAATAGTGAAGGAAACAAATGCTGAGTTCTACAGGAACAGATTGTTTCTAGAACAGAGTAATGATGTGAAGCACACCTCAAAACATGAATAAAATTTCATTTGAGTGGACCTCATTGTAAAGCTATTGGTTTTTGTTGCTGTTGGATGTTACACAAATAACCTTGGCTCCAAGATCCTTAACAGATCTGTACTAGGACTGCAAACACCTGTGTCATCACTATCCAGCACTACTATAAGGGGAGAACTTAAAGAGAACAAATACAAAGATTCACAATATCACCTCCACCAAGGACAGATTAACCAGAGCAGTTCTGGAAAAGCACTGTTTGTGCAGATGAAACTAAGATCAACCAATGGCAGATAGAAGGGGTGGAAAAAGTATGGAGATGGCTTGGGACTGTGCATGAAGAAACCTCTGGCAGAACCAGGCATCTGCTATGAGTGGTTGGGGGTGAGGGGACGAAGACAGGACAAAGATTATTATTGAAAATGCAAAATAAATGCTGGTACAATCTGAGATGCATGACAGTTGGAAACTGTGAATCAGTCTTAAAACATAAGGTTTGTTTTAAAGAATACCCATTAATTTGATAGATTCCTAACCATTACCATCATCCTTGCTCCTCATTCTCAAACCTATCGACGAAAAACTGGACAGAAAAACTGCAGGTCTATAATGAGTATAACTAGTTTGTAGTCTGTTGGATTTTCTTTATTCATCCTCTAGTTGAAAGAAGAAGCAGCGTGTAATCAGAATAGTGGTGAAATCTATGAGGATACAGTCACTGACAGCTCTCTCTGCTTCAGCAAATGCTGCGTAGCTGCTTGAAACTTTTGAGCCTTTGTACAGCGTTAATTACCACTTTAGTTTTAACAAAGCCACACTTGTGAATCAAGCACTAATTTCCTTGTCACCCAGGTCATTAAAACTAGAAAAATGACTAAAGGCAAAAAACAGTGATGGAAAGAAAAGGATCAAACGCAAGTGAAATCGTAAAAATCAATGACGTTTTGCCATTCATTCCACTGAATGAGTGCAATTAAAGTAAACCTTTCTGTTAATCATAGAAGTGGATTGTCAAGCGACCAGCATGTGCCAACGTTGTAAGATGCTTTTGGGATTTTCAAGTTTATCCACCAGCTGTTTCTATGTTGGAAAGCCACACGGGCATTGTATATTGCTTTTGGACAATAAATCTGCTATTATCCAGGAAATGTTATTTCCATGGATTATTATAAGCCAGTAAAGAGGAAAAAAGGGTGAGGCCAAGGAGGGGAGGGAGATAGGTGGGCTGTTTAGAGGAAGTGGAGATGTAGCCTCCAAGATTTTGATCTGGAAGACTTGTGTCAGAAGCAGTGACATAAATGATGTATTGCTGCAGAGCCATCAATAACACCCAAAGAGGACCTAATGGAGGTATAAAAGTGGACAGATAAGAAGTTTTGCTTGGAGCTTTCATAAATCAGCCCCTCACAATGACCTATATAAAAGTGGACAGCACTGACGGGCTGCATAAATTACAAACAGACAGTGGTAGGAAGTACTCTTATTATAATTAACATGAAGCCAATGACCACATTAGCACACGTATTAAATATCCAGGTAAAAGGCTCGTGGATTTATAATATGATTTACAGTCTCACCAATGTTTTTTTTATAACATAGATCTTCCATCTCCTGTTTTCACCAGCCATTTTCACTCAAATTAAAACAATACTTAATCATATGCATACTTGGTTGAGGTTTGTTCCACCTGAACGATGCTCTGTGTGTGTGCGTGCACACGCGTGTGCTCTTGTTTGTGGTTGACCTTGACCTGGTAATGACTCTGCATCTGAGCTAAATATCAACAGAGTCCATTCCGTTTTGAGGCCGGCTGCCATTTAACAGGGAGAGCGATATTAGTGGCAACCTCCTCAATCTAACTGGAAAATGACCTTTCAAAGCCCCACACGATTCCACAAGAAGCAAGAGGTCAATGATGAATTGCATAAGAGTGTTCCCTGCCTTTATATCGTACACATCATGTAGCCTGCTGCCTCAGGCCAGAATCTATGCTGCACTCTCACCATGTTGGCAGGAAAAGAAAAAGGAGAACTTTCTGTTTTTGTATTATGGCTTTAGAGATTTGATGCATATTTATATTTATAGAAACCCTAGTTATAGTTCTAATCACTGATTAAAGTTTTCAGTGATCCAAAGAACTTATCGCTCCTTTTAAATCAGCGTGGTTGTTTCTGTGCTGTTCTGTACAGATTTAACCTTGCATTGCGTTTACATTGTGGCTCACGAAACATGGCAAACAGGTAATGATACAACAGAACCAAACATCCATGTGCATGTATTACCCACAGTGCATTTGAGCATGTTACGCTACCAGCTGATAGTGTAGTTGTGACATCCTTTGAGGACGTAAATCGGACACAACCAGCTTTACACCTGTTTTTTCCACATGTGCACTAACACACCTCAGCAAATGTCAGCACAGTTCCCTATGATAACTCTGATCTAGATCTTCTCATTTACAGTCACATTGAGGAATCGGATGTTTTCTCATGAAACTGCTTTTGCATTTGCTAGTAAAATCATACATGTGTGACATAACTCACCAAAAGTTGTGCAGTTACCACAAAACAATGCATAACATGACGTTCCACACAAAAGCTTATTAATCAGTGAAGTCTGATATTTTTCATTGCTGCTAAGGTGACAGTAGATTATCCTGCTTGGCTACATTTTTCTAAGTTCTATTAATCAGTCTGAGCATGCTTTAGTTGCATTCAAGCAAACGGTGTGCACTTCAGCACTGCACTTCATATTTTGCCAAAGTATCACCTGATGACACTTTAGCTTTTTATTAGTTTTAATTTAATTTAGCTGCATTAGTAAACAAGACAGAACACAAAGTCTCGAACATGATACCTGTTAGAAACACTGTAACCCCTGAAAAATTGGCTATTGTTCCCAAATGTGGACTTACCATCTGGGAACAACATCTGGGAACCCAGATTCAGATTCAGATAGGTCCTATGTGCCTTTGGTTAGCCTTTGTTAGTCCAGCAAGTACTAACAGAGCCAGATGCTTTCTATGAAGTAGCAGCAAAAGTAATGAAAGTACTGCTTCAGAGCTATACTGTTGTCTGAAAATTGCATTCAACCTCCAGCTGGTAATCAACGTGTGCTCTCCCTAGTCAACATACTATTAAACCCAATTTCTAATGACTCTGAATAGCAGAGTTTGCCATGCTGTAATTTACATAGCAGAGTGGTACAGAGTCATGATCATCTGCATTCCCCCCAGCAACAACCTCCCACAAGACGATAACTGTGCTGACCCATGACATGCATCACTGCATATCTGTACACCTGCCAACTAGAGCGGCAACAGGAGGCGATTCTCAGTTTACTTTAGTACCTCTGTAGCTCATGTGTAACGTGGTCATTGTAAGATTTACTCAGTTTCATTCCTGTTACTTTCACATAAGAGTCAATAACCTCACTGTTTTCTGACCACCTCCTCTGACACATAGTCAGCCCAAACTTTGTGTGGTTAGTAAAGAAATGCTGATTTGGGAATAAGCTGAGCTGTTACTGCTTGACATTTTTTAATCATGTTATAAGTAAGGTTCTTTTGGAAGGACAACAATCGTTAGTCATTCCAGATCCAGAACAAATTTCCATGACTATATATATATAATTCTCCTCTTGCCCCTGCGGACGGTCTATCCTTCAAGTTCGGGTCCTCTACCAGAGGCCTGGGAGCTTGAGGGTTCTGCGCAGTATCTTAGCTGTTCCTAGGACTGCGCTCTTCTGGACAGAGATCTCCGATGTTGTTCCTGGGATCTGCTGGAGCCACTCGCCTAGCTTGGGAGTCACTGCGCCTAGTGCTCCCATTACCACTGGGACCGCTGTTACCTTCACCCTCCACATCTTCTCGAGCTCTTCTCTGAGCCCTTGGTATTTCTCCAGCTTCTCGTGTTCCTTCTTCCTGATGTTGCTGTCATTTGGTATCGCTATGTCTATCACCGTCTTTTTCCGCTTGTCTACCACCACTATATCCGGTTGGTTAGCCACCACCATTTTGTCCGTCTGTATCTAGAAGTCCCTCAAGATCTTAGCTTGGTCATTCTCCACCATTTTGACCTCGGGACTTCCAGTTCATACTTGGCACAGATGTTTCTGTATACTATGCCGGCCACTTGGTTATGGCGTTCCATGTATGCCCTGCCTGCTAGCATCTTGTACCC
>VVHJ01040036.1:16581-52312 GCA_015107715.1 Tylochromis polylepis | reverse complement strand
TATTTATTTTTTATTTTATTAACCTTTATTTAACCAGGAAGATCCCATTGAGATTAAAAACCTCTTTTTCAAGGGAGACCTGGCCAAGATAGGCAGCAGCAGGTGTCTCACAGTTACAGAGATTACTCAAACACAGGCATCAACAACACACATGCAACAATAAGTGAAAGAAAACAAATAAAATAAAATTCAATTAAAAAAAGGCAGTTAAAATGACAATCAATCTAATTAAAACAGTTGCATATTATGGACTTGGCCTCAAGGATTCGTAGTTTAGATTTAAAAGCACTTAATGAAATGAATTCAGTCATTTTCCAGTCCTTCTGCAGTTTGTTCCAAGCCGAAGGTGCTAAATTGACAAAAGCTCTTTTACCAAGTTCAGTTCGGGCAAGTGGAACAGAAAGCAACAAGTAACCATGCGGACGAAGAGAATACCGACCAGCATGTTTCATTGCAAGCAGGGAACATATATAAGAAGGCAGAAACCCAAGTATTGCCTTATATATAAAACTGTATAAATGAGAGTTCCTCCGACTTACCAAAGCAGGCCATCCTACCTGAGAGTATAACTCACAGTGGTGAGTCTGAGATTTACGGTTAGTGATGAACCTCAGAGAAGCATGATACACAGAATCAACCATTCGAAGACATTGAGCAGAAGCATTCATATATAGAATATCACCATAATCCAGCACAGGCAAGAATGTTGCAGCAACAAGCCGCTTCTTTGTATTAAAAGAGAAACACAACTTATTTTGAAAATAAAATCTCAGTTTTAACTTCAGGTTTTTCACAAGATTCTCTACATGTGGTTTAAAGGTGAGCGAGTCATCAATTAAGATTCCCAGATATTTATAGGTGTGAACCAACTCTATTTTATTACCTTCAAGAGTAACCAAGCAAAAGCTGCTGTTTCCTTTACATTCTTTACATCAGAGATTTCATTTTTTCCTTAGTTGGCATGGCCTGTTTTTGTATTTTTTGTTTTTATCAAGCTATATTGCTTTGCAGTACATCATGAAAACAATGTGATGATACCAACAGACCAGTATTTTTCACTGTCTCAATATATATTGCAATATGTCAGATTCACATGAATTATTTATGTTATGTTTTTCATGATATCAAACTTTTGATACTCGCATGTTTGTGTAAAAAAACATGCGAATAAAAAAAAAAAAAAAGTGAGTGGTCTGTGTTGCTTATATAAGTTGACAGTATATTATGGCCTTTTACTTCATGTAAATGTACTTGTGAATCCTTGTGATCGGTTTACTATACAAACCTCTCCCAACAAACACAAAATGTACAGACTGTTCAGTCATCAGAACTGCTGTAAAGTCATGGAGATCCATTGGATTAAAAGTATGATAACCCTGTGATGAAGATATTAATCTCTAAAAATGTCTTCTACAGGTCTTTCGAGGTTTTATCGAGGGAAAATTAGATTTTGCCCCTACCTATAAATATGACCTCTTCTCAGAAGACTATGACACCAGTGAGAAGTGCCGCACCCCCGCCTGGACTGATCGTATACTTTGGAAGAGGAGAAAGTGGAACTTTGACAAAACAGGTTAGATGCAAAGTCTGTGTATAACCCACCTAAACCAAATTATTTTTCCCTTTTATCACAGGTCTCTAAAGCAACACAGGAAAAGTAGAAATAGGAGCTCTGAGTATATGCTTGCATTTATATATATTTGTGTTTGTGCATGTTTTACAGCCGAGGAGATGAGTGTAGTAGGAGCAGCTTCTTCATCTAGAGATAGTGATGATGATGTAGAACACACCTGGAGCCCTGGCACTTTAAAGTACTATGGAAGGGCTGAACTGAAGACCTCAGACCACAGGTAACTAACAGCATACATAGAAGTGTGAAGGTTTGATGTTTAAGATTAAACTTAGTTTAACTTTACAATCTCATCACATAGATTAAAAACAGCAGTGGTTAAAATGTGGCGTTTTTTGTAAGTCAAGTGCCGCTATCACCAGAGTGACCTGCGTTCCCTCGTATCTATCTGTAGGCCGGTGGTGGCAGTGATAGATGTGGACATCCTAGAAGTGGACCCAGAGGCTCGGCATCAGGTCTACAAGGATGTCATTGCCCGGCAGGGGCCTCCAGATGGCACCATTCTGGTGTCACTCTGCTCCTCCGGCCCTGACGACTACTTTGATGATGCACTCATAGACGAGCTGCTAGACAAGTTTGCTAATTTTGGAGAAGTTATCCTCATCAGGTGAGCCTGACACACTAATACAAAGAGGCAGGCGTATCACCTTCAGATTGTTAATGTGTATTGACAGTGTCCTCGTTTGGGCAGGTTTGTTGAGGAGAAAATGTGGGTGACTTTCTTGGAAGGGTACTCTGCTCTGGCTGCTCTGTCCCTCAGTGCTTCCACTGTAAGTCTTCACAAGTATATAAATTATTCCAAAGCTAAAAGGAAAAACTCAAAATCTGTATCAGTATTAAACTCTCATATAAATGTCTATCAACCCTTTTTTGTGAGTAGCATATGTGGTAACTACTCTCTTTATTCTGCCTTGTCCTGTATCACCTGGTTTACATTTAAGGTCCTTGGCAAGGTGATTGATATCCGTCTGAAGAGTCCAGGCTGGATCAAGAGTCTGGAGGAAGAGATGAGTGTGGAGAGGATCTGTGGAAGCATTCCCACATCTGCCAGCTCCACCCTGCTTGCTGAAGATACAGACATGGGTGATGATGATTACGACATGGAAGGTGAAGAATAGCAGCCAAGCAATCCCAGTCCTTATCCTCAGAAGTGTGGACTATAAATGAAGGCTGTAGGGCACTGTTTCCAGTTATTAATTCATGCCCTCTTATGTCCTGTACCAGGTGATGTGGATGAGGAGGTTGAGGAGATCCTTCCTCAGCACCTGCAGCCTGGAGCAGGGACTGGCCCTGGATCTTCCCCTCTCCCTTCTCCCAGAAGTAGCCCCTGTCCCTCCCCCACCCATGGAGAACCCGCTGTACCCAGCAGACCTAGCCGTGGAGCACAGCCCTCCCGACCATCACAAGGTAAATACAGTACTTGGTAAAGAAGTGCTTTCATGGCGGTCTGTCTGCTGGAATGTAAACTGTAATTTTGTTGTGTTTTTAATGTGTGGGAGCAGATTGAACTCCATTGTAACTGAGGAAGGAATATCAGGGAATGTTATACATGATGATGTAATTTATGTTTAGTGTTAGAAGATGATGTGTATATTACAGTAAACTACTTGTTTTCTGTTTGAGATGTTTTAGTGCAATTTTTAACATAATCTCTTCTTAAGTGCAAACTAAATAGGTGCTTTGTTAGATCAAGAAATTGTATAAAAACCACTGGGGGAAAAATGTGCATGTTTTCACAATGTCTCTACACTGGGCAGCAATACATTTTCTCAGCCCATTTGGAAATGGTGAATATTGTCACTTAATCTGCTCACTTTTTTCTTTCTTTTTTTTTTAAATAAATAAATTTACCTCTGACATATATATATTTTACAGGGCCTCCTGTTGACTTCCAGCCTGGTGCCCCCACGGCTCAAGCCCTGGAGCCCAAACGTCCACCACCTCCTCGCCCCAACGCCCCCCCTGCCAGACCAGCACCTCCACAACGCCCACCACCACCTTCAGGTAGACTAAATTCTGAAGTCTTATGCATACATTTAATTGAAGCCTAATTTTTAAGAATAAATCAGCATGCAACCTTAGAGCAACTAGATATCACCTTTAATTGGAAGTTTGTATATTTGATTTCTCTGGCTGGTATTGCATTGTCAGGTAGTGTTTAACATTTTCACTTTCTCCCACGCTTTGCATTATTTCTGAAGGAGGCATGAGCCCTCTGCCAGTTAGAAGGCACTCTGGAGGTAAAGTGATTGCTGTGTAGTTAAATGCTTAGGTTGCTTAAGCATTTCATGTAGTAGGCGCTGTTTTCCATGACGGTTACACATTGATAAGCAGCTAAAATTATCTTCAATTAGAAGTTTGGATTTTTTAAAAAATTTTTTAATTATTATTATTCTGCCTGATTTTGTGACACATAGGCAGATGATAACATTTTCACTTTCTCCCACGCTTTGCCTTATTTCTGAAGGAGGCATGAGCCCTCTGCCAGTTAGAAGGAACTCTGGAGGTAAAGTGATTGCTGTGTAGTTAAATGCTTGCATTGCGTAAGCGTTTGCTTGTAGCAAGTGCTGTTTTCCATTAGAGCTATGCAGAGAAAAATTGCTAAATAAAATGTTTAATTTGAAATTTGGATTTGTAGTTTAATTTTTTTGCCTAGTATTGTATGGGATGTAGGCAGATGCTAACATTTTCACTTTCCCGCATGCTTTGCCTTATTTCTAAAGGAGGCATGAGCCCTCAACCAATTAGAAGGCACTCTGGAGGTAAAGTGATTGCTGTGCAATTGCATAAGCGTTCGATGTAGCAGATGCTGTTTTTCATTTGAATTACACACAGACAAGAGCAATGAATCTGTGCTGATTTGGGAACATTTTGCCTTTTTGTGTGTTTGCGCGCGTGCGTGTGTGTGTGTGCTGTAAAATGAGTATGTTATGAGATTTCAGATTAAAATAAATATTGACTGTCAAAAGTTTCCTTCTAGAGTTCAATTACAACCAAACTTTGTAGGAATAACATTACAAAAAGCTTATTAATAATTAGTGGGCATGCATGCTCAGCTGTCATAGAGAAGCTCTTGAGTAAATTAAACCAGACTTTGGGCTGGATATATGACTGCTGAAAGTTTATTGCCTTACCATTACACAGCCTGAAAACTTTTTTTTTTTTTTTATTTTGCTAACTGAGAGCTGAGTTCAGCCTTGCAGGCATTTCTTTTGAAATTGGCTTACGACCTTATAATTAAGGTTGATTTATACACGACTGTGCAACACTGATATATTTTTCTCCCAAATTTATGTTTTTGCTGAAACACTAATGCGACGCATACCTGAACCTTAATGAATGTACACACATCTGGAAGGGCTGTGGATTTAGCTGGAGCTTTTCAGCTGGGAAGTCATGAAAATGAGATATTTGGATCTGTTTGGTTTACAGGGAGCGGCTACAAGATTAACTTTGTTTATGAAGTTTGTCAGTTGAAATGTGCTGAAGACCACTTAGGTCAAGTTTAAAATGCTGAGCTCCATGTGCATCCTCCCAGTACTCCCCATAGTGTGTGCGTGTGTGTGTTGTTTTTGGGGTTTTTTTGTTTGTTTTGTTTGTTTTTTGTGGTTGATACAAAATCAGGGATGTCAAACTCATTGTACATCGCAGTCCACATACAGCCTATTTAGATCTGATGTGGGCCAGACCAGTGAAACCAGTGATTTCTGGCAGCGTAAAGAAGTTTTATTTTCAACATTTTGTCTCAGGTTTTCTACATTATAAAGAAATGCTGCTGTGGTAAATGAAAGAAATCTGTCCCTATGACTCTTTGACGTTAAATTCAAAAAAGTAAATGTGTAACATTATTAATTAGAATTTTATTACTTTGATGTGTTGTGAATGGCCATGGGGGAGGTCTTCATCAGTACGAAAAGCAGTAAAAGCTTTCAAAACACAGTTAAAAGTTCAAAATGTATGTTCTCCTTCACATTTTCCAGAGACATCCAGTGGGCCAGATTGGAGTCTTTGAGGGCCAATTCTGGCCCCCAGACCTTATGTTTGATACCCCTGATATAAATTCTTACATAGTCATTAATGAGTGTCTCCCCCTCTGTGTTCCCTCTGTGGGTGCTGCAGTATTCTTAGAGTTTTAGACATTGGTTGCTCTTTCTTGTATTTGATGTCTGAGTAGTATGTAATATATACATACAGACGTAAAAGACATTGTCATGATGTTCCACCAACACCAATACTTATTAATTTTGGTTTTAATATATTGTTATCATGTGTCCTTCTGTACTTTATTTTCAAAATATCGTTTCCCCTCTTTGACTTTAAGACTGTGTCCAGTTTCCCAAACCACGGCTTGATAGGAGAGGCAGTCAAGGTAACCAGAGAGGAGTTGTTTTTAAATGTCCTCTGATCCCTGTATTCTTGCGCCCAGTCATCAGTGTTAATTATACTTTTTTATGACATTGATTATTTTCAGATGTTTTACTGTGTCTTTTTTTTTTTTTCTTAATCTTGTGTGTGCGTGTTTGAGAAAGAGAGATGTGTTTGGTTATGTTACAGCTTAGGTTATATTTCTTCCTTCCCATTTAATATTCATTGGCAGTATAACACTGCAGAACCCAGAGGTCATTGTGTTCTGGAAATATATTTTACAACTGTGCAAAAAAGTTGGACAATGAAAATAAATCGGGGGTCATGAAGTCCATACTTTGTTAAAAACCATTTGCACATACTGATGAAAAGGATACCTGACAAGTGTGTCTTTTGTCATTATGGACTAAAAAAGCAGTTGTCTGATTGTAGTCGTCAAAACTGGGGAGATGATGTGAGTTGAAGGGAAATCCCTTGATCTTTGAGGTGGTCTTTAATTCAGCTTGGCTAATCCTTTTTGATTAGTGGCAGGTGGCAGGTGGGCGTTCACAGCATCACAGGCTTCACTGCTCTGCTGCATTATTGCCAGCGTATGCTTTTGCCACTGATTTCTATAACGTACTGTCCTTGGGGACACATGCATCCCATCAGTACTATTCCAGTTTGTGTATAACAAAATGTGGTTTGGTTTCCTTTGTGCTGCAAAGGACAAAAAAGCCCTGCTCTTCCTCGGCCAGATGCTGCAGGTGAGTGCCTAATAGCATGCAAAGCTTCACTCAGCATCCATATACCATTAAAGACAAAGGAGTTTATCTTTGTGTGGGGTGGAGGATAGGGTTTGGATTAAGAGCCTATTGGTGACCTGACTCATTTGTATGGTGACTCTGGTTAGTTAAATCTCTCTGTTACATTAAGGGTGCGTGTGGTTGGCAGGGGTGACTGTATAGTTAACTATTAGACAGAGACAGACATCCAAGTGGCGTGAGAAAATGTTTGCAGGCTCTGAGAGGAGCTCAAGAAGAGAATAGTGAAAGATGAGGAGTATGCTTTCTCTGTGGTAAGCAGTTGGCTCACAGAACAAGGCCTGCCTCTCTCCCAGACCTCCTGCAGCTCAGGAATGACTGAGTCATCATTAATTATGAAATCAGCCACAGGGAATTTGGTCTGTCATAGGTTCAGGTCAGTTTGCAGTCTGTTCGAATGTGATTTAGTGCAGTTCTTAAATTTTCTTTAGCTTGAACTTATTCATCTTAAAAGTCCATGTTCTGTGGATCTCAACCTACAGGGCACACCCTGTAATGGTCAGTATTGATTGGAACAAAAGATCTTACGCTTTGTCTCTCAGGTCGAGGCCAGACAGCAGCAGGAGCACCTGGACCAGGAGGTGCTTCCAGACCAGTGAGTTTAATACTTAAGATTTATCATCATTCTTTCATTTTTTTTCTTCTTTTTTAAAATTTTACCCACCTTCTTAATTTCTATTTGCTTTTCTTTCTTCACCCTCTAGAATATCCCTCCTCGAGCTGGGGTGATCAGTGTGCCACCTCAGTCTCGCCCACCACCTCCATCTCACCCTGGAGCACCAAGGCCCATTCCAGAGGTGCATCCCGGGGCCCCTCGGCCTATCCCAGATACCCACCCTGGAGCCCCACGACCTGTGCCTAGCGCCCAAACCAAACCAGCTGACCTGCCTCTGGGTAAAGAAATAAGTTTTCATAGAGGTTAATTAATTACATTATCGATAGTAGGACATTATTGAGATATTACGATGTGAAAAACGTTGCCAAAGTTCTCCTTCAAACTAAAACAGCTTCTGCTGTGTTTAATAAATTGTCATTTTGAGTAAAGAACAAGATGAATTAGTGAAATCCAGCTACCACTGTTTGTTTCTGTAAGGAGCAAAAGTCTTAGAGGGGCAGGTTCCCAGTGCGAGCCAGTCAGGACATGTTAGGCTCAAAGGGGCAGCTAAAAGAGACAGGGGCCAAAACAGCCCATCTCAGACAGAGGCTGAATTTAGAGGTGCTCAAATGGGCAGTGAATTTTATGATATACAGAAAAAAATAAACCTACAAATTTGATTAATAAGTCTTTTGTTGTGACACATAAACTTTAAGCCTTAACCAATTTCTGTTTTCTCCCTCTTGTCTCCTTTCTTCAGGTCCTCAACCCTCAGGAGCACCTCCTGCAGCTCCACCTGCAGTGAAGCCCCAGGTTTCATCACCCATGCAGCCTCCCATGCAGCCTCAGCCAGCTGCCTCTCCAGCTCAGTCTCAACTTCCACCTCCAATGCAGCCCACACTTCCAGCTCCTCTCCAGCCACAGCCAGCGCCAGCCCCTAAAGCAGCAGGTCCATCTGCTACACCTGCTGCTGCCGCCCCTGCCGGGCCTCAGCCGAGTTTAGCCTCTCCTAAACCCCCACCACGTTCCCGCTCCTCTCATGCTCTGCCACCTGACGCTGCCAAGTCTGAGACCGCCCCAGCTGCACAGGTAGTTGCCAACTTTCTTTTCATTTAATTATTGGAACTGCTGAACACACACTAACACAATTATTTAAGGAGTATAGTGAGATTATTTTTTCCGAACTGCTGTTTGGGTTCGTTTTGACAGATTTTGAACTCCTATTAATTAAATAAGATGTTGTACACCTGCTTATGAAAGTGATGTGGGATAAAGACTACAAAAATAGAAAAAGATCCTTTTCTGCCAGATGAGCTGAGTGTTCTTTGTCTTTCTTCCTGCTTTGCTCTTTCTGATACATTTGTCTCTTTTTCACAAGCTGGAGAAGCCCTCAGGGTGAAAGGTACTTGATATTAAACCACCTTTTTGTCTCATCCTCCATAGCACAGTCCTGATGTTATTACCTTTCATACATTACACCCAGTAACTTCCCTTTCTCTTATTTTGCAATTGATTTTATCTTTAATGCCAAACCTGAATGTTTTGTTCTCATATAAGGCTTTGCATATTTTTTTGTGTCTGTGTGTTAGGCTCATAAGGCGCAGCGTCATTTGTTTTTACTTCTTTTGTCCATCAACATATCAAACCATAAAAGACTTGAGAAAGAGGGTAAAAGAAGAAAATCAGATGAAAATGTGATGCTTGTTGTTGACCATTTCCTGTCACTTGTCCTTTCATATGGGTTCACTGCTACAGATGTTGAGTGAGCTCATATTCAATGACATCATAATTTGTTTTGACATTTCCTTTAATTTGTTTTATTTTATTCATTTTTTTATAGAAAAACAAAAAGCTTTGGCAGTGTTGGATTAAGGATGTCATTCTATAAGTTTGTTTACAAAGAATATCCAAGGGGTCCCTTTAAGCTTTGTTTCAAAATATATGGTTCATTTGATAGTTAAGTATTCCAGTCATATTAGTACATGTTCGTATCTTCACAGTGCATTTGTTGTCGTCTCTCAGAAGCATTTTCTTTATTTTGTCCTTTCTTAGACAAACGGACTGAATGGGATCCAAAGAGAAGCACAATGGAAGCCCGACCCCTTTGACACGCTTACATCTGATTTCTTGACCTCCTCATCTTCTTGGCACACCACCCAGTCACTGACCAGAGGATCCTCCCTACACACTCCACCTATCTTTTCCTCCACCACTCTCCCATCATCCTTCTCTCACCAGTCCTCCACTCTAGCAGACCTGCAAGCCTTTGATTCATCCTCCTCTTCCTCACTCTCCACCCCGTCACCATTTGCCTCGACGCTGCTCCCGCCTCCTCCGGTCCCGTCTCGAAGTCGCTCTCAGGAGACGCTACGCGCCTCTCCCGGCCCTTTCTCAGCTGACCCACTTCCTGCCCGACCCAGCAGCACCAACCTCTTCACTGGCCCACTGGTGCAGCAGCAGCGCCCGCTCACACCTGACTTCACTTTTCAGCTTTCATCTCCAACAGCAAACCTTCAGAGAACTGTGTCTCCTCTTACTCCACCACTGATACCCACCCCAGCTCAAACAGGAGTCCCTGCAGCTGCATCCACCACCCAACTCCAAAGGACGGTGTCTCTGTTTGGACCATCATCCAGTCTTAATCCTGCCCCTGCTTCTTTGCTCCCTCTTGCCCTTGACCCATCTCCTGCCCCCACTTTACCCACAGTGGCACCCTCATCTCTTCCACCTGCTCTCGCGCCTCGTCGCCAGCAACCTGGCCCGGTAGCGAAACCAGCTAAGCAGTGGGTCACTTTCGATGATGATTTTCCACCCCCAAGCAAAACTTCACAAAACCCAGTCTTTCCTTCTAGTTCCCTCCTGCCCCAAACTCAGATGCAGCCTTCCAGCTCTGTGTTTAATTTAGAACCAGAGTGGTTATCATCCATGCCTGCAGCAATCCCGACCCTCCCTCCTCCCATCCCAAATAGAACTGCAACCAGTAACCCAAAGCACCCAGAGGGACCCAGTGACAACAGCTTATTCCCCAGGGATTCAATGGAAAGATAGAATCACAGTTCATATGTAAAGGGCATATCCAGATATGTATAGATCTATGATAAATGTGTATATGTGTGTGTATGTACAAATAAGACAGTATTTAAGAAGTATAGACCAATTCCCTTCTGAATCACAGGAAAGGCTTTGTACCTCGAGCAGTACGATGAGAAGAGTATGAGCCCAAAAGTGTGTTGTTGACTTTATGTTCCCGGATATTAACACTTATTTTACTAAAAATCATTCTGATGGTTATTTTTTATTCATGGCAGCAAACATGTGCCTGTGTCTACAGTATGTTAATCAAAGTATATCTATACGCACAAATCATTTGTGTAGTCACTTGTGCAATATCGAAATATTCCTTGGCCGTGCAGCGCGCTGCATTTGCCTGCAAAGTTTTACCTAAATCTGTGTAACTTTTAAAATTGCACACTGCGGTTCATATCCTTTATTTTGAATGAGCTCCTCACCGGAGTTGATGCTAATCTACTTCTCACAGTATCGTCACAGAAGGTTATGCACTGCAGGTTTACATTTGCCCCGATGTTTGCTGCTGTCTGCAGCAGTTTTCTTTGATTTGCATATATAGTTAATTGTAAGTTTTATTTTTGTTCTTTTGTATGTGAGATAAAAATGGAAGCATTACATAGTATGCTTGCTTTTATCATGAATGTACTTTATTTTGCACCGGGGGTTGTCATTGCCTCCTTGCTGAAGCCAGTGTGGAAAAAGATGGCACGAGTCAGTCAGTGAGACTGCTCACCCAGGGACCCATGCTCTTTAATATCATCTCATCCAGCTGATAGAAATGCATTTTGTTTTCTCTCTGTTCATTCAGGATTCTTACGCTTAGGTGAACATATTCTGTAGCCCTCTATCAAAACCTATACATAGAAGTTATGTATAAATGTGTGTTTTCAGTATGGAAAATAATGTGTGTGTGTGTGTGTGTGTGTGTGTGTGTGTGTGTGTGGTGGGGGGGACACCAGTGTCAGTGGTTTGCACAGAGTAACTGAAATGCACTGCTTGTGCATTCCTGGCTGTTGATAAACGGAGAGCCTGAAGACTAAATGAGCATAAGAGGGCTTTTTTTGACATTCGTCCCTCCTTTTGAGTTGATCCTTCTTGATTTATCCAAAGCATCACACTAAACTAGTGTGTGTGTGTGTGTGTGTGTGTGTGTGTTACAGTACAAAGATGATGTGATCTGTGGACATGACAGCAAGCACATGCCATGCATCAACAAGAGGGCACTTTTTTTCCCACTTTAATCTTTGTTTAAAATGCTTCTTATTTCTAATAGAACTTAATCTGAAAAATCGTAATGTTACTGTGGTGAGAAGTGATGTGTTTGAAGTGCATAATCGTCTCTTATCGTGTTTGACAGTGTTTGTGTTTGGATGTGAGTGTGTGTACAGACTTAAGAGTGGAATACCGGAGCTTTTCCCTTTTGACTATAAGCGGTGTATTTCCTTACAGGCTCTGCACTAACAGCTACTGTATTCACTTTCTCCTGGCTGCAGCTGTATATGTATTCCCTCAGCCTGCTAGAGGTTGCACACAGGCTGTTACACAACGTTGACAATACAAGACAGGACTGTTTTGGGGGGGTTTTCTCATGCCACTCTCCATCTAAATAAGAATGCCTGTGTATAATTGAGTACTCACCATCCTGACTGACTTCATTAGACTGAACTACACACTCTGCTCAGACACAGATGCATCAGCAGAACACATTTCCAGTGTGGCCCACATTCCTGACAGAAGTTTGATTTGAGTGTTGGGTGTCAAAATCTCAGCGTTTTCTGATCCACATGTGATAGCTATCCCTCAGTAGTTTGAGGGTGTTTTATGACTGAGCCTCACCGATACGTAACCATTCTTCAGGTGTGTGTGTGTGTGTGCTGTCAGAGGTGACATGTCAGTATTTTGTCCTGTACTACCTACTTCACTTTTTCACTGCTGTTAGTCAGCGTTAACGTTGACGGTGATGATAAGCAATAGATTTGCAGAAGGATGAGCAACAGGTACCATGCCTCGACAAATGCCATTTCCCCCAACCTTCAGGAATTATGTTGTCTGAAAAGCATTATAGTGGTCCATGAAAGAGGAACATCAGATTTAAGAACGTTCCACCTAACTAATGCTTCTGCTTTCTGTTCAAACACATGTAAAATACGCAAATATAATCTTCATTCAGTGCAATGAAGGCAGTAGCTCTCCATGTAAGCAAGTGTATCGGCTGCCTCTGCTTACATGTCAGTGTCATCTCTAAAATGCATCTATTGTGTTATTCAAAGTGTGCAGTAGATACTGTATCTGCATTAACAGTAGGTGACTAGCCAGCGCTTTGTGTCATGTCACAGTTCGAGATGATATTTTATAGGAAATAAAATGCTCCTTTTGTGAGGTTGGTCTCCCTTTTTATGGCTATAATCCATAGTAACTAAGAGTCTGTGTTGTGGAACATATTCTGTATGTAATAAAGTGAAAACTTGGAGCTGTAATTCACATTAATAGCCAATGTTCCATAATTTATGTGCACAGCAGACAGCGTATTTGTGTATGAAGCAGTTTATGTTGTATGTATGCAAAAAAATGAAAAATAAATGTGTGTTGACATGAGTACTTGTTGGTTTTTGACTGCATAAAAATGCCCCTTATTCCTGGATATTCCTTTGAAATTTTAGAAACATACAGTACATTGTTATTCCATAATATTTATTTTATCTTGAGGACTTTTAAAAGATCTTAATTATTTCCTTAAACCGCCATCGTGAGTAACGAATAAATTAAAGGATTTTAACGTGACGAGCATGGCAAACAAGGTGAGCGTTTCTAGCCGGTTTCTCTTTGCACAAAGCACAGTGTTGCCGCTGTGCATCATTAGGGGGCAGTGTCGCAGCTTTTATAGCACGAGATGTCCTCCAAATTACAGTCGAAGAAAGCAGCCGGACTGACCTATGGTAGTTGTGAAGTAATGCCACCGGTTGTATACAAAGTGTGAGCCCAGGTTAAACAGGAGGGACCGAGGACGGTGCTTCGCGTTTTACCGCATAGGTACGTGTCACCGTTGTAGGTCACTGTGGAGAAAATACCAACAGACAGAATGAGCCGGTCACTGTGAACAGCCAAAACAGCTAGCTTCGAGCTTAATGTTAGCTACGTTTTTTCTGGAAGCATCCGCGGCAGGCACGGCTGTCGCTATGGTTACGCACTGTTGTCCTACGGAGGGATAGTGGTTGCTGGTGTTCGGGTTTCATTCAGGGCCCAGACTTTCTTCTCTTTCAAACTTCTTTTTCAGGAGGCTAGGGTAAGCAGGTGTTGATTGGCGAGATGGTGCAACTTCACGTGAAGCGTGGAGACGAAAGCCTTTTTCTTTTTAACACCGCCGTGGACACGCCTCTGGAAACTCTAATCCAGCAAATTACTGCCATTTACAACGGAAGGCTCAAAGTGGAGAGACTATGTTCAGGTGAAAACACATCCTCGGTGCTGCCACAACTTAAACCTGCACCTCACTACTGTTGAAAATTTACATCACTGCTGGTGTACTCTATTTTGACCAATTTCGTGTCTCTGAATTCCCCAGATAGCATCATTCAGTTCTGTAAGTGGACCCCTGACAAAGACCTGCTTGTTCCTCTGTGTGCCCTCAGAGATTCCCGAGCTTGCAGACCATGGCATCTCACTGCCACCCAACATGCAGGGGCTGACAGAGGAGCAGATTGAGGAGCTGAACCTGAGGGATGAATGGGGAGAAAAGTGCATCCCCAGTGGAGGCTCTGTGTTTAGAAAGGATGAGATTGGGAGGAGGAATGGACAAGGTGAGATTCTGGCTCTGGAGTGTTATTAAAGTGCTTTTTTAAGGTTGTCAGGAAGACCTAGACATGTTATTTTGTAACATCCTTTTGGGTTTGCAATACTTAGAATAGCTTTGGTGTTAAATATATTTCCTGAGTTTGTGCAATTATATGAAATGATAGCTGATAGCACGTAACAGCTGTAGATATACTACTTAAATTTCCTTTATAAAGATGACAATTTTGCAAGAATGCACGTTCAAACCATCTCTTTACCTTCTACTAGCGCCTAATGATAAAATGAAAGAGGTGCTGATGAAAACGGTGGAGGCGGCAACGGCGCTGATCTCCAAAGTGAGTTATTTGTGTTAATGGTTGATCATTACTTCTTCCTTTGTTCAAAAAGGGGGTCACAAATGAATTAAGTCGTTCTCTTTATCCTGCAGAAACAAATTCAAGCCAATGTTTGTGTCACTGTGGAGATGGTAAAGGAAGCACTGGATCAGCTAAGGGGAGCGGTCATGATCGTGTACCCCATGGGGCTGCCTCCTCACGACCCAATCAGGATGGAATTTGAGGACAAGGAAGACCTTTCAGGAACACAGGTTAAACAGCTGAAACTGAGGCTGATGGCCACATAAAATTAGAAGAAGCATTTAACTACTAAAGCAATTTTAATCTTCTATTTATGATAGGATCATTGGAGGTGGTATTTTATTTTTAAAAGGTGTCTTATTTTTTTAATTATTTTGAAGCTCATGAAATTGTCTTCGCCGGCTCTTTCAACTGTTTCTGCTTCTTTTCTCTTCATCTCAGGCATCTCTGCTGGTGATCACAGAGGACGAATGCCAGCTGTGGTGGGCCGCCAAAGAGATGCAGAGAGGCAAAAAACTGCAGGACTACATTGGCAGAAATGAAAAGACAAAGCTAGTGGTTAAAATCCAAAAGGTGAGAGCCATTCCAATTTTAAGTATGTTTGAGGCCCGTGACCTTCATCATATTTGACGTTTTATGTTTTTGAGAGTATTTTTTAAAAAAATCCCTTTTACTATTCACTTTAGAAAGGACAGGGGGCACCAGCGAGAGAACCTGTGATCACCGATGAGCAGCAGAAACAGATGATGATGCACTACTACAGAAGGCAGGAAGAGCTCAAGGTAAGGAAATGTGTCACACGTTATAAACATTTGGCTTTGAGTACACATTCTAATCTTTTCTTTGTCACATTTTCAGAAACTGGAGGAGGCGGACGATGATAGCTACCTGGACTCTGAGTGGTCAGACAGGCAGGCCCTCAAAAGACAGTTTCAGGGTCTCACTAATATCAAATGGGGGCCGAGATGAAGACCAACACCACTCTACAAACACACCATGGAGTCACTTCTGTGATCTGGAGTTCAACAGCTCTGTATTCAGCTGGATAAGTGTCCTTATCAAAATCCTAAAATGATCTTCCTCTTGGTTTCATGTGACATCATCCAGATGGTACTAATGATTCAGCCTGTGTGTTCTTATATCTCGGAGTTTCTCCTACTCTGTAACTGTCCTGAAGTTCGGATCCCGACAGGATGTGAAACAGAGGCTGGTGTTTGATTTATTTAAATATAAATTTGCTCCCAGTGTTCCTTTACCATTTTCACTGTGTTGTTTTTTTATTGAATCTGTACCCCCCAAAAAAAGTTTATTCCATTTTTAATATTTTCATGATGTAAACACAAAATATTTATCAATATCAGTAGTTTTACATCCCTGGGAGTGCAGGGACAAGGATGCTACACCTTTCCCCTCTTTGTCTCCTTCTCGGTAACGAGACATAAACAAACGCCTGTGAAAGTTGCTCACAGTCAGGAAATTGCCAGACAGCCGAGGCCATCCCAGCAGGATTGAGAAAGGTGTAGAGTTCAGACTGAGTCTGAATCTTTGCTATTTTTCCTTGGAATATTATCCCCCTCCTCCTACTTCGTTTTTTGTTTACAATTCACACAGGGTCACTGAAATTGGACAATAAAGACTGGAAAAGCACGGTCTGGTCTGATGAGTCAGCTGTGACATTTGGATTGAAGGTAAGAATTTGGGGTAAACATTAAAATATGGATCCATTGTGCCTTGTATTAATAGTTCAGGTAATATTTCCTTGGCACAATTTTGGGTCCCTTAGTACCAACTCAGCATAGTTTAAACACCACAGCTAGCAGGAGTATTGTAGCTGACCATGTCCATCCCTGTATGACCACAGTATACCCATCTTCCCATGGCTGATTAATGAGCCATGCCACAAAGCTCAAGTCCTCTCAAACTGGTTCTTGAACTTGACAATGAGTTTACTGCACTCAAATGACTTCCCTAGTCAAGGGATATTAGTCCAAAAGAGCATCTTTGGGATGTCGTGGAACGAAGATTCACATCATGGATGTGCAGCCGACAAATCTGTAGCAACTGTGTGATGCTATCATGTCAATATGGACCAAAATGTCCGAGGAGACTTTCTCCAGCATCTGTGCTGAAGAATTAATGAAGTTCTAAATGCAAAAGGGGGACCAACCAGGTACTACCCTGTGAACCTGATAAGGTGGCTGGTGAGCGCTTTATGACTTCTGATCAGTTTCTTTTCTTTTTTTTTTAACAATAAATAATGTTTCAGCTTGAAATGTTAAAGCCATATTTAGTGATGAGTCTGAATATATACAGCAGACATTAAAAAAACAAAACAAATACACAAATCTTTTTTGCAGCATAAAACTGTTGATCATGGAAACATTTTTACTCAGAAATGACAATCTTCGCATATTGTACGCAAAAACGGAAAAACACGACAAACTGCAATGTACACAAAAAAAAGAAGCTTCTTGGGGTGTTAATCAGTATACCTGCTGGAAAAGAAAGCACCAGATGCTGAGCAGCATCCACAGGTCATGAGTTATTTAACACGAGCTGCCATGCAGATAGGCGTTCATCCAGATCTCCTGCATGATCATCTCTCTGCGCTCGATCCTCTCTGCCCGCTCGGCCGCTTCGCTCACATAAGTCACTTCCTCCCAGCCGTATATTGCCTTCCTTTCTGCGGCTGAGAGCAAAGATCTTCCTGTTCCCTCGTGGTCATCTTCTTCTTCATCTGTGTCATCATCATCCTCGTCATCTTCCTGATATTTAACAGTCTGGCTTCCAGGCTTGGGTGCGAGTCTGTGATCTCTGAACCAGCGCGCCCTGCAGGTCACTCGAACAGATACAGCCAGCAGGGTGAGCAGGAGACCAACACACACGCTGGAGGTAAACAGCAGAGCTGCCATTTCAGGGTGCTCTGTGTAGGAAACGAAGGGGGGGAGTTACGATAAAGCATGGATTGGGAGTTAGTTCATGAGCGCATGCGTGTCAATACCTTTGATGTAGGCATATGTCAGGAGAGAGTTGCTCATCATCGCTCCTGAGTTGTCCGGCCTTCTTGACCCTTTAGGAAAAGGCTCCTCCAGATCTGCAGGAGAAGATTGTGAAGATTACAAGTACGATGTGAAGAAGTCACCATAAAATCTTGGAACTGCATGGACGGCATGACGCTGTTGTACCTTTTTCTGTGTCCACGCTAGGAGATGAAGTGAGGCTTACTATGTTTGGGTCTGCCACCCTTAGTAAATTCTGCGGTACTATTGGGAAAAGGACAGAAGAAGTCTTTGTATAGCTGTGAACAAAATGACTCAGTGGCTCAGTAGACCGTTTTCCACAAGCTACTTCTCACATCCAAACTGAGCCAACAATGGAGTTACACACTCAGATTGAAAATACTTTCCCTATTATTGTATTAATAATAAGGCTAACACACATTGTTTTGCTCTATATGGAGCCAGTACATCCAGTCAGAACAATTTTTTCAACACCAGGCTGAGGCCTCAACTCCAAATTACGATGCATGAATGTGACCTCGATGGCATTTGTGCCAATCACAGGAAGTTTATCAGGATGTCAACTCCAACTCACAAATCAGTTGCTCACAGTCCAGTCTTCCCCTGCTACTGCGCTCTTGGGTGTGACGGGATAAGAACAGCTGATGGCTGGGATCAGCTGATAAGAATCCACAGTAGGAAGTTAGAAATGTTCACCGACAGAGCTGCCGCATAATAAACGAGGCCAAAACAAAAACCTTCCTTTGCGTACATGCTCCTACTTTGAAACAGCTCTGTTCAATTCATCACAGGGATTGCAATTAAAGTGAATGAGGAAACAGAGAGGGTCCTACCACAAGAATAGATCACACTGAGGTACTTGCTGGTTCCTGGAAAGCACGGGTCCCTAAAGGTCTGGTTGGTGACGGGAACAGCACACTTCTGTTTGCTATAGCAGGACTTAGAGACCAAGTGTACGGCCTCATGGTTCAGACACTCTGCAAGGAAAGAGTCAATTGCAAAGAGTCAACTGCAGAAAGAGTTACTGAATAAGAAACATTGATTAGCTGTAGTTAATCCATCCATCCATCCATTCTCTTCCACTTATCCATATCAGGGGCTTGAGCCTATCCCAGCTAGCTGAGAGGCGGGGTACACCCTGGACAGGTCGCCAAACTGATGCAGGACTAACATGGTTGTGGTTAAATTTGAATAAAATCAAAAGCAAGGTTACCTCTGTGAACTGATATTAGCCTAAAAGAGTTATTATTAAACTAACTCAAACACTCAGTATCCAGAGGCCTAACTGTATCCTATCATTGTACAATGTCAAATTAGTCACGTACAGTTTGAATGTCACACCACGAAAGTTCCCAGAACGAAATCAAGAACAACAGCTGGGGCACACTCAAATGAGTAGTATTCATGTTATTATATCCATCTGCTTTTTCATACTATGGGAAATGTCAAGACAGATGTGACCAGATATTTATTCATGATTACATCAGACCATTTTCTTCTGCTTAACCAGGTCTGGGGAAGGCAGCAATTAAATAAGTGTCCCTCCATGAACTGCCACCTTATCACGGTCTCACACACTGCAGTTTTACAAGATTATAAAATGAATTATTTAATTATATTAAGAAGCCATATGTCACCCTTTTTAAACTGTCACAGTGGCGTAATCTAAATGTAAAACTAAACTGTGTCCTCTTTAACTTATTCATGCATTTTCAGACCTTTCATTCCTGGAATCGTCTGCTAGAAACTCACCAAATGGGGGTGGTCTTGTCAGGTGTGAGGGGCAGGTGTCGGTGTGACCCAGCCTTCGCCCGTAGACAGCTGCATAGATGTTCAGCACCCTGGGGGGCTTACAGCGTAGGACCATGGTCTCTCCTTCACACACCACATGTCTTTTGTGTTCAGCTGAGTGAATGGGGGAAAAAAAAGGAGTAAAGACGACTTTGAGGAGGGTCTGATGGTGGTGGGAAACTGACGAGCTGGAATTGGGTGTGGGGAGGATTTTTATGTGTGGCTGTGTAGCTATTTGCCTAAGAATGTGTGAGAGAAACTCGTGCTGAAACAGTACTGAAATTTGATGATGAACTCACTAGGTTTACACTTGTAGTTCACATGGAGGTATTTGGTAGTCCCGGGGCAGGGGTCCTTCCCAAATAGCAGGTGACTGACAGGCATCTGGCAGTCTCTGTGGCTCTGACACTCTGACAACAGCTTCTGCACAACAAACACAGACGACAGTCAGCAAACACCATCCACAGTGAAGAAAGGACAACCAAATCAGATGCAAAAAGAACCAAGCTGATGCACCGACTGGTTGACATGACGATGTTGAGACTGCGTGAAAGCGACAAGCAACCACTTAGTAACAGCTGACCCGGTGAGAGTGAAAACAGCTCTTTTACCCCAGATACAAAATTCACCTGTAGGGCTGTGAAAGCTGAGCAGCTGTGATTGTGGGCCCTGGGTGGAGGGTGTGGATGTGCTCCACAAAGCTGCACCTCGCCGCTCCCGTAGAAGGCAGACTGGATGGAGATAGTGGAGTGGCGTGGACAGTGGAGCCGCAGAGGTTGCCCGTCACACGCGTGGGCAGAGTGGCTGGTAATGATCCTGGACAGGTAGTCTGTTAGACAGAAGACATGTATGCATGCACTGAAGGGAGACTTCGCTAATTTTACACATTACATTCAGAATTCCACTTAATCGTACTCAATAAAAAAAACTTAACTGCAGTAATTTAATAGCTACATAAATAAAACACTTTTTTTTCTTGGATCTACTGCATCAGTAGCTGCAGAGCAGGTTGCGTGGCCTCTTTGGCGCTCTTGCAGGTGTCTCAGGTTGCTTTCAGGTGGCATATTCGGCTAACCAGCATAACTGCCCTGTGTTGTATGGTGCATACATTACTTCTGAGTCCAAGGTGTTTAGCTGAAGATGCACACAGTCTATCTAAAGATAAATAAATGTATAAATCCAACACTGGGGAGACGGTTCAGATAAAACACCAGAATATGAGAAGAAATGCTGAGCCTTCATTTTGTCAGCTTTACCAATACAGCATCCCATTCAGACTTTCTTGGTGTTTCATGAACACTAGCAATGGGGAAGAGACTACAGCCACATTATCTATAACACCATGCATAAAAATGTCCAACAGAAGGTTTAACCCCCCCCAGCCCCACTCCCACTGGCAGCTATTATTACACCAGCTATAACAGTGGGGCTCATACCCAGCAATACTTTATTTTCTTGTGGTCTGCACCACCTCCCCCTCTATCCCCCCCACATCACCATCATCTTACCTGAGAAGTCAGCCAGTCCACTCATGCTTCTGGTCCACAGGAGTAAAGTCAGACAGAAGAGGCTGTGGCTCCAGTCCAATCTGCGACAACGGGTCCAGCTCATGACTCGCATCCCCCGTCTCTCTGATCATATTAAAAGCTGGGACTCTTTAAAAAAAAAATCCACCGGACTTCACAAGAACCCACGCCAGATGGTGAAGGCGCTCAAAGAGGCCGCGATACCGAGCTTCATCTCTGTGTCGCCTGAGCTGAGATCAAATCACCTCTTCATCCGTCTTCACCTGCAGCACAGGAAAGAAAGAAAAAAAGGGGGGGAAAGCGGCTGTTTGGGGTTGAGTAAGAGCAGCAGCAGCAGCAATGGACCACAGAGGAGGTTGGGAATAGCAGCTGCGCAACAAGTTGTTCAAAACTGACAGACGAGGTGACGGATCCGAGCGACGCGTGGAGTGGCGAGTCGCCCACGGCCACTTCCCAAACGTTCAAGCCCGCAGATCCGTGAATGGATCCATGTGGAAACTGAGTAACAGCTGAGCGGGAATCATAATGTGGGCGTGGCGCATAAAACTATTTTAAAGGGAAGAGGGGCGACACACTCGCTGGTAATGACGCACTGGCTCCCTCCCCCTCCGCGAGGCACATGTTTACTTTTTGGAACTTGCTGCTTTATTCTGCTCGTTTCCTTCGCCCTTCTCTGCAATTCCTAAGCTTTATTTTAATTTTTCACATTATAGATTTATAGCAGTGTCGAGGCTTTTAATATTACATTTGGTGGAAGATTTTGGCTTTCTTTGCATATTCATCTTTCAGATTTCTTTATTTCTCCACAATGTTGCCCAGTCCAAAGAATAGAGCTATCACAAAAATAATAGAAACACTACCATAGGACATCGTGCAAAGGTTTAATCAGTAGAAATCTTCTTAGAATTAGAAGTGCCAAATGTTGAGGTTTTAAGTGACATTTTGATTCTGTTTCTTCTCATAATCTGTTGACACCCTAACCATGGCGCCTTTCAGTGAAGCTGGGGGCCTACTGGGTAAACTGCTCCCTAGCCCACATCCATGACCCACTCCATGGTAACCAGTCAGTCTCCGTGTCAGACTGCACAGCAGACGTACAACAGTCAAACTGACAGAGACAGTTGGGGTCTCCACGCTCAGCTCCACATAAGCGGGAGAGAGGCAAGGGTGGGGCGTCATAAGGGGGTATTTTGCATATAAACTGGACAAGTTTGTTGCATTCTCTGTATTTTGGCTCAGGTGCTCAGGGAGTGGCCCCAAAACCACTTTTATGTGCAGTTATCCTTCCAAAGCCTGTGGAAGTCTGCTGTCTATCGCAAAAGGTTTCTTGAACTTTGTTTTTAAGACATAACGTAGCCATCTAGGCTAGTCAGTAAAATAACAGCGGCACATGGGTAAACATGAGAATCGTGTGCTGAGGTACAGTAGAAAGGCTTCCGAAATGTGTTGATGATGCAAAATATTTTTTTAAAGTATAAAAATAATGCTTTTTATTTATTTTTTTGTTCAAGGCAAACCTATCCTATGTCACTATCACTACAGGCAACCTACCAGTAATAACACAGACTATAATCAGGGGTCTCAAACACAAACCTAGGGGCCAGAATTGGCTGACAAAGGCTGCAATCTGGCCCACTGGGCAGTTTTGGAAAATGTGACGGAAATCTTTGGACTTTTAACTGTATATTTACAAGTTTTACAGCTTCTCCTACTGATAAAGACTACTACTACTACTACTATACTACACCAAAGTAAATAAGCAATAGAAAAATTATGAAACAATATAAAGTCTCTTATTTTTGGGCAGTGAGATACCAGAACTTTCCCGTCATTTTTACACATTTACTTCTTACAATTTAGTCATGTTGACAGATTTCTTTCATTTACTCCAGCAGCATTTCTTTATAATCTAGAAAAAAAATAGCCTTATTGTTGAAATGGGATTTCTTTTTAACACATTACATGTGTTAAAGTTTACATTGTCAGAAAGAGGAGTTTCTCTGGTCCAGCCCACTAAAGATCAAAGTAACCTGTATGTAGCTCATGATGTAGAAGGAGTTTGACATCCCTGCTATACGTAGTTGGAAGACAAACCTCTCTTACGTGGTTACCAAATCCTTTATTTATTTTTAAATGTTGCCATCACAACAAAGCTATTAATTTAATGCCATCTACCATCTCTGTATTTGGGCAGAAAGAAGATTAATCAGACTCTCACGACGTGGTGTTAGTACTTCTTCAGAGGGGAAACACAACCCCTCAATTAGATTACAGTGAACAGAAAATAAAGACGACGCTCTTGATTAGTGTTAATGATGTCTGTAACAAACAGGAAGAGGTGGAGGAACAGAAAACAGATGCAACCAAATGTTTTTTTTCCACCCCCTAGTTCTTTCTTTAGTGCACAGAAGTCACAGTGCCAATGAAATACTCTAATAAGTAACTGTGAAATAAAGATTAATTTAAAAAAAAAAAAGACCAGAATAATATTGACCAAACTTTAAAGGTGGAAGTTGTGAAAAAAGTGCCTCTAAGCAGTGCTTAGCAGCTGTTGGGTTGCATAAAAAGAAACCAGAAGGTGGCTGTCAAAGCACGTCACCAGACATCCCACTAAGAAATTTAAGTGACTACTTTTATTATTTAACAAACACAGTAACATTAGACAAATCTTCATTTAAAATCCACATTCATCTCAAGTTGGGAATCAAGTGCAGCCTGAAAACAAACAAAAAAAATAGGATCAAATTCAATAAATCAGCCGCTACATCTCATCCATCATTGAGACAGTTTTTAGAATGCTTACCAGTTCTCTTTTTGCCTCTTCTATTTTCACTTGAGCCAGAGACGGGCTCTGTTTAGAAAACAAAAACAAAAAACAAAATTCAGAAGCCCAAATTCAGGAAGCTTGCTTCCACATGTCTGAACATGGTTCCATCCTTTCCCTCTGGATGGTTTTAATAAAGTCATTTGTATGCACAAAAACATTATCCGAAAGGATAAAACCAGATTAAGTGTTTGGTCGCGGAGTCTTTAAAAGTCAGTAACAGAGTGAAGACAAACATACTGGGCTCAGGTCCATGTAAGGCTCCAGTTTCTTCTTTAAGGGGATTATTTTTTTTTTCAGCTCAGTGACTTCCTGTAGAGAGAAAAATAAGATGACACTTCTCAGACCCTGGAAGCAGACGGTATTACTTTTTCCATTCCCATGGCAATGAATGGGGCGCATGTGGAAAAGCTGAAATACCTCTGACAGCTGCACAAGAGCCTGGTGGGTGATAGGCTTGTCCATGTTCCTGGATACAAGCTGAGCCTGCAGGACAGGAAGAGCAGAATAAAACCAGTGAGCTTTAGAATATCTGGTCCCTCCTGACATTGACAGGAACTCTTGGACCTGTTGTGCAGAAACATCTCTGTTCTCTAAACTAGAGGCAGTAATGTGATGCACACATTATACCTGGGACATCACACACTGCTGCATAACAAAAAAAAACCCTGGAAAACTGGTCATTCCAATAAGAAAACAGTGCATTTCTCTGCACCTTTTGTTATATTTTTTAGATACCTTTATCTCTTTTTTTGTGGTAGCGTCATCAGCATTTCATAGCATCCCTCACACTCTTCATTTTTTACAACCCCAAAGTTTGTCTCCTCCTCAACCGTTTTCTTCTGCATCTTTCCTCCTTTGCGATGACTATTCTTAGAAGTTTTATATAAATAAAATTTTGGCTTCTGATGATGGATATTTTTACTGTAACTGTACCTCTTAAGCTTGCAAAGCAAAATCTTATTTGTACATTTTGTTATAGTTTCGCATCCAAAGCAAACCTCCCAGTAATTTAGTCAACACAAAGAAACGCAGAGCACTTTTAAATATCTCGATGAGTTCTGCAAAAATGCTAAAGGCAGTATTATCACTAGCTCTTCTTTCTTTTTCAAACTGCTTCAGATGTCACTGTAATATACACATTATTCAGTCTGCCTATTGGAGTACTTGTTAATGCAAGTATAAGTAGCCAATCACAACTCAGTGCATCAAGATGACCTACTAAAGTTCAAACGGAGCATCAGAATGAGCAAGAAGTGACTTTGAACCTGGTTCATGGTTGGTGGGGCAGACAGGAGTATTGCATTATTGTAGCTTCTGGTTGAAAATGCCTTGTTGATGCCAGAGGGGAAGGACCAGACTGCACTGAGCTGATATAACTCAAATAACCACTCGTTACAACCAAGGTATGGAGGAGAACCTCTCTGAATATAATACAACAAAGCTTGCAGCAGAGGAACTACAGCAGAAGAAGACTGCACTGGGTGCCACTCCTGTCAGCTAAGAACAGGAAACTGAGGCTATGATTTGCACGGGCTACGCAAAATTGGATTTCTAAAAAATGATATGAAAAAAATGCCTGGTCTCATGAGAAAAAAGGGGGTCCAACCCTGGACTAACAAGGTATACCTAATGAAGTGGGACAGGCTAAGAACTTGAAATGTGCAGATATAAACATAAAAAACTCCAACATACCTCAGACTGCTTCCGTCTGTTACTGAGCTCGTTCGCCTTTGCTGTCACAAAATCCATGTTGAGCAGCTTTTCCTCAGCTTCAGCGCTCGCCACTGCCTGAGCTTTGACAGTTTTGTTGATATCCCTGACAATTAAGATCACCAGTATTATAAAATATGCTACAAATCATCCGTATATGAACAGGTCAGTATCATCCTCTGTGTACCTACTCTTGTAAACTTCCCCGGAGCACCAGAGTAGCCCCGAGTCTCTTTCTGAGGGCCTGGAGCTCTCTCTCAAGTCTTCTGTTTGACTTCTCTGCTTCCAGAAGTTCACTAGTGAGGTTGTTTATGGCTGGCATAAAGCTGCACACAAGATGACGAGACACGAGCCAGTTTATCTCACCCTGTTTTTTTAAACTGATGACCTTCATTGAATTAGGGACTCAGAAGAAAACATGCCTGCCCAGTGAAGTGTCTCTCACTCCAAGCGCCAGAGCATTGTCTACTAAAGCAGATAAGTAGTCAGCAAGTGGCTTTGACAAACTGGCAGAGGACAGGCCAACACTTTGTAGAAGAACATCCTGGAGATGAGCACCTGAGTGAAGAAAACACTGAAAACTTTAAGGTGGAAGTTAACGTCTCACATAAATAGCATAGAGAAAAGTAAATCAATATTAATAAAGACTTATTCATATTATTTGTAACAACTTGGATTTTGTTTAACATTTTTGGTCAATATGCATCAGAGGATGAGTACCACAGTGCAAAAGTAGAAAAGATGACGGATCAGGCAAACATACAAAGAGAAAACAAAGATGAACAGTTAAATGTTTTTACTGTAAAAATCAATCTGTACTGTTTATTACTACACTATCAGTATCTTTTCACTAGAGTTTAAGTCTAGACAAATGTGTTTCTGTATACCAAGTGTAATGTGAACACACTGTATAATACACTACACGTTACAGTGTAAAGGTTTTAGGCACTTTGAATTTTTAATTTCTCCTCCATCACATAATAGCACTGCGCAAAAGTCAAAAGTGAGTCCTGAAAGAGTTTGGAGTAACCATGGTGAACGTTTTGCTGCCTGCAACATCATCTGTGAGGAGAATGGGACGCTGGTGGGAAGACCTGCCAGTTCTGGTGTTCTCAGGTGAATGCCAATTAATCTGCATGGTGTTCAGTTGTGAGCACAGGCCCCACTAAAGGACGTCAGACCTTAACACCGCCGTCATAGAGTCTGTGTTTAGGCTTGGTAACAAAACATGCACATGATTAGCCCACTGGAGGTAATTTTGCAGGGCTCTGACAGCACTCCTCTTGTCCCTCCTCACACAAAGGAGCCGATACTGATTTCACTGCTGGGTCGATGCCCTTCTACAACCCTATCCAGCTCTCCTTGTGTCTCCAGGTATCTTCTCCACCCTCTTGAGACCATGATGGTAGATACAGCAAACCGTACTGATGTGCCATCCTGGAGAAGTCGCACCCTCTCTGCTACCTGTGAATGACCTGCATCTACCCTATCAGTGGTTTCTGCTTCCTGATTGGACAGACTGATATCCCTGAAGTTTGACTGACTTTGTTTTATACTGTAATCATTGAGTGATCCTTTATTTGCTGCTGTGATCTGCTAAATGCCTTTAAAAGGAGTTCAAGTGTACTTGGATGCTGTCTTAAATCCATAGGGTAGTCACAGCATATTTATTCCATGTGGGGTTTTTTTTTACCCTTCTAGATTAAATGAACTTTGTATAATAGCCCTGCTGCCTGGAAGTTACTCACCCTCAGCCTGGTACTCTCCTGCTTTTTGTTTGCGGTCCTCTATAAGGAGAGCTGTGTCACTGCAGCGGGCTTCGCTGGACTGGGCGAGCTGGTACAGGATGTCCACTGTCCGTGTGTTGACTTCAAACTGTGGCACCACCTGCTCACCAAACACGGCGCCGAGCCAGCTGTTCACCTGAGGATGCGACAACAAGCAGTAACATATAAACACAGAGCAGCAAAAGCAGTCAGCAGGTTATGTTCCCGAAACAGAAAAATACCTCCTTAATCTTCTCACACATAACGACTGAAAGGCCGACACAAACCAAAACAAGCGTCCTCTTGAAAACGACAAATGTTTTCGCGCCCCCTAAATCATTCCAATAAGTTCCTGGTTACCAGCCAATGAGAACACAGGGCAAAACCACGTTAGGTAACAAACGAGACACATATTTTTTTCTATATTTTCTGAAATATTTTATAATATAAAATTAAATAAAAGATAAACAGGAGTAATCAATCACAGTTGGTAAGTTAAATAAAAATGTAGATTTAAAAAAAAAACTTTTTCCAACAAAGTCTTTCCGGTTCACGTTTCCCGTGGGAACAAAGATGATGAAAAAGTTAAAATAGATCGCCTCCGTTACCGTTCAGTTCGACGGAACTCAAGAGACTTGTGGACTTGGATTGTTATAGCTAACCAAAACTAAACTCAAAGCTAAAACTCTTGAAGTAAACCTGATTTCACTGCTGGGTCGATGCCCTTCTACAACCCTATCCAGCTCTCCTTGTGTCTCCAGGTATCTTCTCCACCCTCTTGAGACCATGATGGTAGATACAGCAAACCGTACTGATGTGCCATCCTGGAGAAGTCGCACTCTTTTTTGTTGAAAAATTACAGTTTCAACAAAATAACAAAACAACATGAACCTACCTAAATAATGCAAAAATGTGGAGGGAATGTCTTAATTTTTTAACTTTTCCAATTTGGTCACATTTTTTACAAGTGATATTGGCTCTTTTGTTGTATTATTGTTCTGAATCAGTCTGAATTCAGTCTCACACTCTGACTTCTTTTTCCAGCTCCTTACTTTAGGGTCACTACAACAGACCATCTGCTTCCATCTCACCCTATCCCTAGCATCTTCTTCTGTCACACCAACCTTCTGCATGTTCTCCTTCACTACATCGCTGAATCTTCTCTTTGGTCTTCCTCTTTTCCTTCTCCCTGGTAGGTTCATATTCATCATCCTTTTCCCACTGTGTCCACCATCCCTCCTATGTCCAAACCATCTCAGCCTTGCTTCTCTAAATTTGTCTCCAAAATGTTCAGCCTGAACTATCCTTGTGAAGATTTTAGTATCTTCAGCTCAGCCACCTCCTGTCTTTTTGGCAGAGCCACTGCCTCCAAACCATACACCATGGCACATCTCACTACAATCTTCTAAAACCTCTCTTTCATGTTCGCTGCTATCTTTCTGTCTTCTGTCTTTACATTCACATCCACCATGCCTGCACTCTCTTCTTCACCTCTCTCGTGCATTGTTTGTTGCTTTGGATGACTGACCTAGGTATTTATTCTCATTCACCTTCACCATCTCTACTCATCTCTAAGTGCCTTGAGAAAGCTGTTTTTGTGATTTGGTGCTATATAAATAAAACTGAATTGAATTACTCCTTGCAGTTTCACAGTTACACCTGTCTCCCTCTCAGTCACACATATGTATTCCTTCTTGCTCTGAAACAAACTCCACTGCGTAAACTAAATAAAAATAAAAACTAATGGATAACACAAAACAACTTTGATAGCCAACGATCAGGTGAATGACTTGATAGTGTAACTTGGGATAATTATTGAGTGGAAAGGTGTTATATAAGTACCAGTCTATTTATGATTTATCCTCCTGTTATACTGGCAGTTGGCTGAAAGAAATTAGTCTCAGTGTTAACACTTTGTAACTGGTCCTGAATAAGTTGGAAGTCAGAATTTGAATCTGGAACCTCAACTCAGACTTCCCACTCAGAAAGTCTAAGCAGACCAATATAACCCGAGTTAGCAATCCAAGATGTCTGCAATGGACATCAACAGTAGCAAAACTGTAAAACTTCTAATCTGTTCTGCCACTATTGCATATTTGTGACTCACTAAATAAGTCATACGCAGAACACTAACCAGACTCTTTCCATGAATGTATGACAGCAGTGTTTTTAAGTGCAAAAAACAGGTAGGATGCTGTATTGCATTCTACTTGTTCTTACTTGGTAGTTATACTTGAATGGGTTTATCTTGCTAAGAACCAAAATGAATCCTGGATTTTTCTGGAATGCGCCAACTCGGGACTGACGTCACTCCTAGTTCCGAGGGATCTGGAAAGCGGCATTAGCGCTGGGCTCTGTTACCGAAATAAACATGTTCTCTGCAACTTTTAGTAACGTTTTGCCTGTCCTGCTGTTTTTATTGTTGGAGTCAGACTAATTATAACACAATGAATGATGAACGTTGGTTAGAGGGGGCCCCTGTGATTTTTTTTATTTTTTATTTTTGCCCAGAGACCCAACAGACTCTAGAATCGCCACAGACAGACACTTTGCTCTCGCTGAGCTAAAATTGTGTCTTTAAGTGTCACAAGCTAATAAATAAATACATTAACGGACACCAACAAACAACAAAAAGCTAACAAATATTCACATTTAAAATTATTATTTAAAAAAAATGCATCCGAGTGGAAGGACGAAAGCGGAAGTGCACACAGGTTAACATTTCGTATCGTCGGATACCTCTCGGATGTTCACTTTGCCGTCAACAACCCGCCGAAGTTCAAAATAGCTTGTTTGGAAAAAGCGAGTAGAAATGGCGACGAGGAAACAGTTAGAAAAACGTTTTATGAAAATTGTAAATAACTCCACGTTTGAAGCGTCCAGCATAGACTCCACCACGTTTGGCCCCACCGAGAAGGAGGTGGAGGACGACGATGACGGACCTGTGGTCTTCATCTGCGCGAAGTGCAAGCTGCCTGTCGGCGATTCATTGTCCTGGGATGGAAGTGAAGATGATCTAAACCAAATCAGGCTGAAGCGTAAGTTTGGCTTAGAGATGGTTTGCCCCTTTTAGCCCAGAGCCGGCCCAAGGGAGTTATGGGGCCTTAAGCATAATTTGATTTGGGGCCCCCTTTTAGGCTCACGGCCTACCACCCACCCCAGCACCACCAATATTAACTATATGTTATCAGTGCTTGATTGTTTGTGCATTGTACACATTGTACAAAGTTAACTATTTAAACTGCTTCTGAAATTTGCAAAAGGGCAAAACAATCATAAAGAATTTAACATAAATATTATTTTCATACATAAACTGCAAATGTTAAAAAATGAAGAAAAAAAAAGTTAATAAATTAAATGAATACTTAAATAGGAAAACTATTAATGGAGTAAAGTGGTCTTCACTTGCAGGGATGGATAAAAACAAAACTACTCACGTCATGTTGTATATAGCACTCTTGGAGGGCTCCTTCCTGCCGTGGGGGCCCTAAGCTGCATAGGCTGCTTGTGTCTCCAGCTGGCTATGTCCCAGCCAATACAGTCTATGGCCCCTACTGAGGTTTTCAGGATGGAGGCAAATTTGAGTAAAAACACCACCTACCTATTTATAATGAAAGTGCCCTTCTGACATATGTGTTTTATCACTTTAAAAGGCGATACTTGTTAAAATGAATGAAAAGACTGATGGGCTGGTGTGTTTACATGCAGTTTTAGAGGGTGGGAATTTACAGATTTTTGAGCTGTGTTCAGCTGACCTATTTTATTTTATTTTTTTTATCCTTAGGGGTCACCGACAATGTCGTGATTGGAAAAGAGAACCGACGGCACGAAAAGTCTCTCTGGTAAGATGATGCCCAGCAGTAAAATATGTGTTCCAGTCTTTTACTACCACCTAGTTTGACTACTATTTAATACTAGTGTAGCATAAAACTTAAAATGTTCACAAGTGGATGAAAGCACCAGAACTTGCACGTCTTTTATGATTTCTCATTTGATTGAGCCCATTAGCCATTTGAAAACTCAAGATGGTCTCTAATTTCAGTAAGGAATTATATTTTCCTTTTTTGAATGATACTAGTGTCAAATTCTTCACATCCAACCATGTGGGAGTTGACTTTAGAAGTCTGAAATTACTCATTAAAAAACAAAAATTCCTGACAGGATTGTGGGGTGTGGTTGAACAAATAATGCTTTTTGTTTCAGTCACCTGGATGGGCCCCTCACACTCCTCACTTAGTTCTAACCTATGGCCCTTGAAAAGCTTGTTGCGTAGGTAGGAGGTGATCATCTTGTTGCACTGCTGAGGTGTTCTTAAAGTCCAGGTTGGTTTGATGGTAGCCTTCAGCTGGTCCGCATTTTGGGGTGTTTGTCATCTTCCTGTTGACAATACCCCACCGATTCTCTCGCTGATTCAAGTCAGGGGAGTTAGCTGACCCATCAAGCACATCAGGTGATCAGCAGATGGAAGAATGTGCTGTAACATGCTTCAGTTGTCTCTAGCCAAGGAAAGGCTTGATATTTGGAATATAGCAGTTGCAGGTCCTTCGCTGAGGATGTCTGTGTGTGTTGACAGCAACCTCAGAGCACTGTGAAGTTCTCCCAAGTTCTTGAATCAACTTTTCTTGACAATCACGTCTGCAATGATCCCTGCTGCTAGTTCACTTTATCCTACCACACTTTTCCTGAACAGCCTTTTCAGCTATGAAAAGTGTTGATAGTTGTCAGATAACTGCAGTGGAATCTTGGATACATCTACCTCTGAAGTGTTGCAGTTTTAGTACTAATACCACATATACATGCCTGCTTCCACAGCATCCATGGGGGCAGGAGCCGGGTAAGCCATTCTTTTGGCATTTTTTCATATATGTATGCGTGTCCTTGTTGGAGTAAATCTGTTTCTCTGTTTGAATTTTGTTTTTTTGCCCCCCTTTAATTTCTCTCTACAGTTTGGTTGTGGATCTCATCTGTCGGGGCTGCCATTCTGTGCTTGGCATGGTTTACACATCCACCCCTAAGAACCTGGACCACAAGAGGTTTACCTTCTGTTTCAGTGTCGCTGACATTGACAGGTGCGTTTTTGGGACACACTTGTGTACCACTACAGCCTAGCTCTGATCATTTTCAGAAGAAACAAAAAACACGACTGTCATGCAAAAGACTTACTTGCTTATTTAACTGTATTTGATTACTTTCACTATTTTTCTGTGATTCATTTTTACATTTGGTGCTTTGCTACTCGTGATGAAACAGAAAAGGAAGAAGTAAAATCTCCCATTTAACTTGAAATTGATCCTACCTTCACAAAGATTTAAAGGATAAACTCTTTCGGTGGGTTGTTAAAGTAGATTAATAACCGAGAAGCAAAGCTTTGACATTTTACATATCAAACAGAAGAGATGAGACATGTTGTATATTGTTATTTTAGAACTAGCAAACAAAAACTGTGATAAGCTGTACTGTTTCTGCTCATGATATTGTATTTAACACCATTAATCGTAATAGTGTTCGTGGTATGAATCCTCCTTTTACACATTTATTGATAATGGAAATCTTTTTTTTAGCTATGTGCTTGGCTCTGCAGGCCAGATGTTGGCAGCAGAGGGCCCCCAAGAGCAGGCAGTAACACTGGAGTACAGAGGCAGTGTTGAACAACAGCTGACAGAGGTAAATTACTACTGCTGGCTTCTCTTTGTCTGCTTTCTCTGATGATGTCTCGCTTTGGGAAAAACAAAATGTTTCATGTAATGAGCAGATTTTCTGCTCTAAAGCTCACTGTAAACTGATTATATCTCCAAACACAGGTTGATGTTAGTCCTTAAAATTGTATTGTTGCTGTGCAAAAAGTATTAGTGTTAAAAAATGAAAATAAAAATCTGGTCATGAGATCTAAACTCTATGAAAGGTTTTAGCAGAAGGTGTTTTTCTTTATTGACCTGTCTTTCTCATAGTACTTTCTCATTAGCTACAAGCAGCGCTTTCGTTGATGCCCAATGCATAAGTTGTACCAACGGTGACATCAGCTTACTTATGGGAAACCCTTTGTGCTGTAACGGGCAGGCAGACACTAATATCAGACATTACCTCATCTGTCCGTCTCGTCTTCTGCAAACACTTTTCTATACCATTTTCTCTGAAATAATAACAGTGATGTTAATATATTATGTTTAGGGTTCAGTGCTGACGTCCAAATCTCCGTCTGTTTGTAGTTGTCAAATATCTCAATTTTAATTTCCTTACCCTAATTTAGTGTCGTCTTATAATTATCACTGCTCAGAAATTCTAGTCAGATTTTTCATGGGAATAGTGCAGTGACTCCCAAAGTTGATCTAAATCACCCTTTGTTTAAAATATTCCACAAAGCCACTGATTGGCCAGTAGGCGGCGATAGCGTGCAGGAACGCCTGCCAGCCCTCCCACACTCTCTTGCACCAGGGACAATAGATGTGATACGGACCATGCCGAGGAATCTTCGCTGGAGAAAAACATGTTTTGGTCATGGAGTGTTTTTGTCACGATAGCTTGGTGTGTGCTTTGCTTTCACTTCGCACCAATCTGTGAGTTTCATCACAGAGCACGTGAACCATTGTATTTTGAGATGTTGTCTGTGCAGCAGTATATAAGAAACAGGTTATGCTGCTTATGGGACAAGAAAAACAAAACACGAGCAGCATGTGTGTTTTTAAATCTGGAAGGACTTGCAGGTTTGTGTAACAGTTCGTTAAACGCTTTGTCAGTTTTTTTGGTCTGTGACCTGAATATTTTCCATGTATAACTGTCTTCACGCTTCTTTTTCCACTTTTGTGATCCACCAAAAGATATACACGGGGAAAAAAAATCCCAGTTCATCTCATTAAAATAAACCCGTGTCACTGCTGTAAGAATATTATTACAGTGTGTGTGACGCAGACAAAGGGATACCCCAGAAAAGTTCATAATGAAATGAAGATATTCACCTCATACTGGCTTTGGTTAATATTTGGGTTGGATTTACTACTTAAATCCATCTTGCTTTTGAGTGTTTAATGCCTGTCTATATAGGATACAAATTAATCAGACTATAACTACACAACAGTTATATTAATTTCTGGTTTATAGCCAGGATGTCTTGTTAGCTATTGGTGCATTGTAACAAGATTATAAAGGTTTTTTGATTAGATCAGATATTAACATCGCCGCTTTCTATTATTATTTGTTTGCAGACAAAAACCTACATCAAGATGATACACTTAAAAAAAACTTTCAACTTTAAGGCTTCAATTTTTAAGTGATATCTGGCTGTTTTGTTTTGTGTTTTTTTTAGTCTCATGTAGGTATAAAATTAAACCTTTTATTGTTCGGTAACATGTTTTGATAGCAACAGCTCGCAGCTTTCTTCAGTTTTTGAGTTTGAAAAGTGCCATTTTTAGGCTGTTAACTGAATTTTGGTTTTTGTTTATGACATTTATTAATAACCAAATTAAAGTAGTGGTCAAGTTCTACTGTTTTCTGACATTTTATATCAGGATTGCCTGATTATTTGGGGAAATAAGTGACAGATTACAGATCGGTATTGCTCAGATTTTCTAGATACAGGTGCCGTTATCGATTCTGCTTATAGACCCTAACCTTTATTGAGTCCTAAATAATTTTCTGTGTGGAGCATCGCATAGCTTTCCACATCAACAACAAAACCCACAAACAAACAGAAAGCGTAGGAAAAAACGGCTGGCATGTAACTCAGGTATGCAAAAGCTCCTTGCTTCCGTGAGTCTGACGTCATTATCTTGCAGTCAGTTAGAAAAACACAAAAACACATCCACGTTGATCAAAACAAGTGGTTTAAGCTTTGCAGCACAGCGTAAACAATTTGGCGTCTGTTTCTGTTTTACCGGTTCTCGTATACTGACTATGAGATTAAAAAAACAAAATAAAAATTGTTGTGTGCGCCCATTTTGTTAAATGAAAGGAAGGTGTGGTAGGAGAATAGTTTTAGTTCTCTTTGCAAAATGTAAAAAAAACCAAACAAAAATCGTGCAGCAGTTTTAGTAATACAGGTGGTATTCATGCCCTCTGTGTGTTTTGCTCATGGTCTTTGTTCTCAGCTATCTGATGATGCTCGTGGCTCCTGATGCTTAATGTATTCTGTCTGTCTGCCTCCCTGTCCCTCCGTCTGTCTGTCTGTGACTTGCAGACACTTGTTTGGGTTTTTAATCTTCTACCCTCAGTGACCTGTCTCCCCCACCCCTCCCACTCTCTCACTGCCCCTTGCACCCATCCGCCCCTGACCACTTCCTCCCTGGGTTACCTCATTCTTCTTCACTGTCTCCCTGTACCAATTGTCTTTCCTCCTCCTCCCCACTTTCCTCCTCACTGCTGCTTCCCACTGCTCCCTTCATTTCCCACCTGTCCCGTTTCCCCCTTTGTTTCGTCCTTGCTCTGAATCCCTCCCTCCTCTCTCTTTCCTCTACCTGCCCAAAACGAAACGCAATTTCTAAATCATCT
>VVHJ01040021.1:0-11405 GCA_015107715.1 Tylochromis polylepis | reverse complement strand
GAGACCGTTCTCACTCCCGAGGCGTAACATAGCGACGTTTTGTCACGTCCCAAGGCGTCAAATGTTACGCGAAAGGTAACCGTCCGCGTCCCTATGATACGCTCCGGATTGTGGATGGAATCCATGAGAATGACGCTCCCAGCGGTAACACACAATCCAGCCGTGTATTCCAGCCCTACCCCTAACCCTAACCACAACCTTAATCCTAATGTTAACCACAACCTTAATTGTGTCAGATAGTGTTTTCCAAAGCGATTCATGATGAGAAAGTAAAGAAAAATTTAAAAATGTACATATGTAGATTGATTCCAAACAGTTCTCATGTTTTCAAATGCGTAACATAGAGACGTGTTGGGTTGCCGAAAGCGTAACATACTGACGATTTGTCAAAAGCGTCGGTATGTTACGCTTTGGGATGACAACGTGTTGACTATTCACAGGTGCCATCAGTTAGCATTCATAGAATTATTTCTGGTGACAGCCTTTTCTTTTTTTTAACAAATGTAAGATGCTAGTTACATTATGTAAATAGAGGATTATTAAGTTTCTTTCCTGCAGTTACAATAACTTACATAATTTTTGCAGTACATAATTTTGGGGTTCAGAACTGTCTTGATTAGCTTCACCAGTGGTGAAAAGTCTGATTTATCTACCAACCTAGCACAGGTCTACAAATTCAGCACGTTTGTTGCCTCATTTAGGGGACATGCATTACATGTTACACTTCAACTGTTCCTGTGCTTTCGTCACAGGATGCCATGGCTAATTTGAAATTTGCAAGACAGAAGGTGATTTTGGGGAAAACAACATTGAAAAACTTACTCTTCCTGACCAGAGTCAATAGATGATCTTCTCAACCAGATAAAGACTCCCTTTGAGCTAAAAGAGGACTTCAAGCTTCAGTACATGGACAGCCACGGTGATCTATCAGGACGTTTTTCCACCTTGGCCACTGCAAGTGAAAGAACATTTTTAAGCGTGATGACAACATCGAACTGTCATCAAATGACACTGTAGTTCTTCTATCCCCTGAGTCCATGTTATCTCAAAAACATCAGTGGCAGGAAGACTTTGATTTTCCTATGACACAGAAGTCCTGTTAGAGAAAGACAATCTAGACTATTACACACTTCACAAGATGTTGACTCTTACCTCCCAAATGAATACTGATATCCTGAACAGACTAGCTAAAGAAATTTACCAATACAAGGCTTACAAGGATGTACATTTTTGTTCTGTTGCAGAGGCAAAAAAAAGGCAGCCTTGTTTGACAGAACCTGGGTTGTTCAACGGTTGCTATGGTTGGAAACAGAGACTTAAATACAAAATGGAAAATGACAGAACTCATCTGAAATTACAGGGATGTCCAGAACTGTCAGGGAATTCCCTTAAATCAAGAAGTCCTAAAGATGCTCTCCCTACCAAAAACAGTAAAGAAGCCAAAATGCTTGCTAGCTAAGTGGGGTGTCATGAGTAACTACTTTGTTACACATACCTTAACAAAACGGTGATTAATACTAATATTACTCTGCAACTTACAAATTAGTCATGGAGGTTGAGGTAGCTGCCACTACCAAATGGTAATTCCTTGACTTATAGGACGTGGTAAATCTTTCCTATTTTAAAAAAAGACACACATGAATATTCCATAAAAAAAACCCCAAAAAACAGTGTCCCTAAATTTTCATTTTGCGCCTATTTTTTTCCCTTTAGTGTTACCAGTCCCTGTGAAAACAAATTTAATCGATGCTGGCAAGTGTAAAAGTAGTGAAAGGAACAGAACAACAAGAAAAGCACCTGTCGTCAGGTGCTGAAGGCGGTATTTTATTACAAATTATACTTAAACTATGACTAGGAAAATTTTTTTTTCTCCAAGTGGTGAATTTTTATGTCCGTTTATAAAAACTAATAATTAAGCTAATAATTAAGTAAAAACTTTTTAAAATTTTTAAGTTTCCTGGAATTTAAGCTAAAACAATCCAAACTTCTAATTTGAATACCCTTACATTTTTAAAGTGTATCTAAATTAAATCTGTTGGGCTGATCTGACTTGGCGATTTAATGGCAAATGACTGTTGACTTCCAGACAGACAGATAAACTGAACCAATTACTTACTACTTCCCTTTGGGGGGTGGACAAGGTTTAGAAGCGGTTTATTATGAAGAAATATACTTATTTATAAGAATTAAAACTTGACTCCTTTTCCAAATCTCTCACTTCTTAATGTGTATTTTCATAGATTACTTCCAGGATCAAAGCAAAGCATGCATTTCACATTCCCACAGCTAATATACATTCAAGCTCCATGAGATTTTTTACTAAGCAATTTCAATTACAGTTCTTGTTGGTTTTGGTAATATGATTTTGAAAAAAAAAAAAAAGAAAAGGAAAAACCAAGAACTCTGCTTTCAGTAACCTTTCAGTTGTAAATCATGTTTGATAGTTAAACAGAATAACCTGAATTGCTTTAGATCTTATTCACAGGATTCACTGTACCCCCCCCCCCAATAAAGGTTGCCTACCTTTTCAAAAGAAATGTTATTTACACTTTTAGCATATTCATATCTATATTTTAAATTACGCAACTTATTAACTCTTATTATATGAGAAACCTATAAAATCAATGATCGGGCTAAAGTCTAGTAAGAACTGGCTTGAAAAGTCTGGAAAGCTTTCCTAAGCAGGCACACTTAAATGGCAGTTCTAACTTTAAAAACAGACCTAGTCTGCTTCATGATTTAATGTTCGTTTTATGCGGGCTAGGTGATCTCAGAGAGCGAATGCCATTATTTGTGATAAATTTATATACATTTACATATACATTTAAAGTATTATTAATTTCATTAATTCTTATATTAAATTAATTACCTTTATTTATTATATATTTCACAGTAAGATATGATCTGCTGGGACTTGTTAGTGATATCTGCTGGGACATGACACACAAGGCTCAAACTATAGTGATTTAGCAATGCCTATCCTGTGACTGTAGGGTCACCTTGAGGTGACTGCTATTGTGATTTGGCACTGTTGGAGACCGTTCTCACTCCCGAGGCGTAACATAGCGAAAGGTAACCGTCCGCGTCCCTATGATACGCGTGGATGGAATCCATGAGAATGACACTCCCAGCGGTAACACACAATCCAGCCGTGTATTCCAGCCCTAACCCTAACCTTACCCTTAATCCTAATGTTAACCACAACCTTAATTGTGTCAGATAGTGTTTTCCAAAGCGATTCATGATGAGAAAGTAAAGAAAAATTTAAAAATGTACATATGTAGATTGATTCCAAACAATTCTCATGTTTTCAAATGCGTAACATAGAGATGTGTTGGGTGGCCGAAAGCGTAACTTGCTGACGATTTGTCAAAAGCGTCGGTATGTTACGCTTTGGGATGAGAATGTGTTGGTTATTCAAATAAAACTGAACCTAATGTCCTAGGATCACTGCAATTGCTTTGGTAGGTACAATATTATCATTTACTTTACTTTCATTTCACCTTTTACTTTCATTTAGATGAGCTAGATGCTACACTGTCTGAGGGCATTTCTACATATAGGCTAGAAAATAAATATTGAAATGCAGATTTTACACAGGTTCAAGAAAACTTGTGAACACAGTTGATTGCTACATCCATAAATACAAGTTAAAACTCTACTTTGCAAAGGAAAAACTGCAAAGAGGGTGAAATGCTATGTGATATATGTGTGTGTGTGTGTGTGTGTGTGTGTGTGTGTGTGTGTGTGTGTGTGTGTGTGTGTGTGTGTGTGTGTGTGTGTGTGTGTGTGTTTGTGTGTGTGTGTGTGTGTGTGTGTGTGTGTGTGTGGGCATTTTGCACTTGGTTGTCTCTGAGGACACCATTAAAGCTCAGTTAGTTAGAAAGGGTTTGAAGGCTTTTCTTATTTTCGCAAATTCATGCCAAAACACTTCCTCCACCATCATGGTAAAACCTGTAATGCACTGCACAGTCTTGACACACAATGTAATGAAAATTGCTACAACAATACAATAAGAGCAATAGTTACAGAGTATTGTTAAAATAAGAAATAAACATGTATTTGTGTTTAAAAGAAGAAATGCTTTTTCAAAACATAAAATAACTTTTTAAATTTGACATGTTGTTTTTGTATTATTTTCAACTGAATATAGTTTTGACGTGTATGTAATTGCACAGCATTACAACATTTTGAGAAACAAAATGTTTGAGCAAATGCTTATTCTGTTTTTGATTTCCTGTTATTCTTATTTGACTGGGTGTGTTTTTCAACTGCAGATTAAAGTGTATTTGTGTGGTTAGCAATGACTGGAGTAATGGCATTGGGCAGTGTAAAATTAGGATATGGGACAAGCTACAGATGAAATAAATTTTTAAATAGGTTATGCATGAATTTCACTAAAATTATGCTGATTTTATTTATTTATTTTTTTGCATGTATATTGTCTTTGTGTGTTTGAGCATGTGTGTGTGGGGGGGTGGGGTAGAGAGACGACTGGACTGTGTCAGGACTGATGAGAAACATTCCTGTTAGCGTAGCATAACTTTCCTACTGCTCTGCTGATAACACTGGCTCTCTGTCACAGACACACACACACACACACACACACACACACACACACACACACACACTTCTACTAATACCCTGAGAAACAGACTCTTATCCAACCTTGTGCTAGATTATTCCACTAACACACACAAACACACATGCCTTGTATGTTTCAGTGACCTCATTATGGAAAGAGTTAGTTCTGATATCATGTCTTATCCTGTGCGCTCAAACACAAACAGTCCAGTGCATTGAGACAAATACACATACACTGACACAGTGAGTTAAATTAAAAGGACACTTTGTGGTATGTAAATTAAGAACAAATTTAGAAACAAGAAATATCATATTTATATTTTACTAAATGTTCTTTGTAGGTACTCTCTTTACTATTAAACAGCTATTATTGAAAAAAAAAAATCTTCTAAAATGACTGTAAAAGGCAAATATAGCAAACATAATTATTTTTAATGATGAAGTCTCAAATTATAACAATTTTTCCCCCCAAAGCTCATTCACATTGTTACAGCGCAATGATTAATTACACATTAAATAAAGACAAAATATCAATGTGAGATCGTTTTGTATGGGTTTTTTTTTTATGTATGGTGATACTGAGTTTGATGCCAAATACATTTAAAAAATTGTGCTAGGCATCACTGTGCTAAAAGGTGTGATATGCAGAAATACATATGTAGACACATAAGTTCGCTGAGTTTGCCATGCAACAAATGAGACAGAATTCATGTCTCAGACATGTAGGCTGTTTGTGTTGTTTACATTCAAAACAAGCTCTTGTAATAGTCGCCAGTATGGCTTTCTGATAACAACCATTCCATATTAGCTGTCAGTCATATGTTGTTTTATTTTAAACAAATGTATTTGATTTCTTTATTATAATAATGTAAGCAATATTTCTTGTTTTGTTGGGAGATGGCTCAACTGCAATATTGTATGTGAATACAAAAAATTTTGTTTTTAAGCAACTTTTCAAAGAAAGAGATGGACGAGACCTCATATGCTTCAATCCCTCCTCAGTAGAGGAAAAGTTGTGGCGCTGGTGACTGCAGTCAAATAGAGGTGTCAGCTGAGCATGTATCCTGATGCTCACATAATAGCAGGGGACTTTAATCATCCAGATTTTAGTGGCAGTACTTCCTAAACTATACCAGCATGTCAAATATGTGACAAGGGAAGAAAACACACTAGACAAGGTTTATATCAACATCAAACTAGTCTACAGAGCGAGACCACTGCCACACCTGGGCCAATCCGACCAATATAATCCCTGCATATTCTCCCAAGAAAACTGCTACTACAACCATAAAGACAGTTAAGACATGGCCAGATGGTGCCTCTCAGCCGTTGCCGGACTGCTTAAATAAGACAAATTAGGACATTATTGAACATTCAGACCTGCTACATTAAGTACTGCACGGACATTGTCACAGTGGACAAAGACATCTGTATGTACTCCAGTCAGAGGCGCTGGATGACCGGGAGGTCCAGCTGCAGCTGAAGAAGAGGAACACCGCAGTCAGGTACGGAAACGGGGCTCTCTACTCCAGCTTCAGCAAATGCCAGCCAGTTGCACTCAGCTACTCAAGTTAGTCAAGGGTCACATTACAGCACTCCCGCACCACAGTTTTGACAACCATTAGTTTGTGTACAGAGCAAACAGATCTACAGGGGACACAGCCCTCCATGCTCCACTGTCACACCTAGAACAACAGGGGAGCTATGCGCAGATGCTCTGTTGACTTTAGCACCACATTTAATACCATTCTCCCCCATAAACAGGCGGACAAACTCAGGGACTCGGCTCTTCCACACACCATCATCATGTGGTTCAGCACCTTCTTGTCCAGCCGCAGTGAAAGAGTCAGTGTGGGCCACCACACATCTTCGGGCCTCAACCTTAGCACCGGCTCCCCACAGGACAAATTCCTGTGTGGACAAATTTATGGATGCTAACATTGTGGTGGGGCTCATGGCAGCGGGGGATGAGTTGGCACACAGGCGAGAGGTGCTTCCAGCTTGGTGCAAGGAGAATAACCTGCTCCTCAACACCTTTAAGACCAAGGAACTGGTAACAGATTTAAGGAAAAAAATGGGACATTCCACCACTTATCATCAGTGGGGAATGTGTGGTGAAGGTGGCTGACTTCTGTTTCCTGCGAGTCAGCATTGAGGACAACCTAACCTGGAGTGTGAACATCTCTGCTGCTAAAGAACGCCCAGCAGAGACTGCACTTCCTGAGGTTGCTCAGGAAAAACAACATCTCCTAGAGATATTGAACTATAGCTCCTGCTGCCTCAAAAAAGCCCAGAACATTATAAAGGATATTACACACCTGGTTCAGTCGCTTTTTGAACTGTTGCCGTCAGACATGCAGCACAGATCTATGAAAACCAGGACAAACAGATTTGAACACAGCTTTTATCCAACAGCAATAACTGCACTCATCAGTTTAAACAAAGTTTAACATAAAGTAACCTAAAAGTTTGGGAGGGTTGTGGCGGCAGAGGATGTTTTCTCTTTCAGGTCGATGAGTGGGCTGGCTGGGGTTTCTTCTCGGCCTTTGGAGCAGAGCTGTGCGTCCTTCACACACCTGTTCACCATATACTCCCCAGAAGGGCGCATATATAGGCTTGGGTGTGGCTGCAGTTCTCCACCAGATTGTCCACTCACCCATGGTGGTAATTAGGGTTTCTTTATTGTCTCTAGCTTCTTTAACTAACCAGTTCGGTAATCCTTGATTCCCATTTTTTCCTCTCAGTTTCAGAGCAACCATTTCAAAGGCAAGTGAGATTGCAAGGTCACTGCATATAGTTACAATCATTTTGCTCCAACCACTCCACCCTAATGTAACATTATGAAGTTCAGTTAAAGTTCTGAATGATGTAAGCATTCATTGTTGTGTTACATATTTCATCTTGTTTAGTCTTGTTAAGACTTGTGCTATTTTTATATATTTTGAAACCTTATCATCCACACTGACTGTAAAGTCATCTCATCCCAAAAATATGCTATAACCATTCCACCCCTAAGCCTATCCTTCATGTTCCTATGATAAATGGATCAATACTTATGTCTTTAAGCTTTAAAGAAATGAGGACAGTGCATTTTAATAACAGCCTGGATGTGGATCAGAGACCAGCAGGGTGATAAAAGGCAACACAGCTGTGTTGTTGTGAACATTTTTTTAAAGATATTTGAGAATGCTGCTATATATATATTTGCATTTTCTTATATATTATATATCTTCTCAGAGGTTGTGCTCATAAATGTATGTATGTCTGCCTGAGTAGTTGTTGTGTTGAAGGGGGGCACACACTTACCTGTTTTAGATCCATGAAGATGATGGCATCCATCAAACCAAACACAGGAAACTGATTTGGCTTAACAGCATAATCACTGGCGCCAGACGTGGCACCAAGGGCATGTGTGTGTGTGTGTGTGTGTGTGTGTGTGTGTGTGTGTGTGTGCGTGTGTGTGTGTGTGTGTAACCTGCAGTTAGCAAACAAACACTCACATATATCATTTGTTTAGTTTTATTTTTTTCCACGATGTAAATAACAAATATATTTCAGGAACACTGTATTAGTCAAAACGGAGAAGAGTGCAGTTGGGTCAGTTCATCTGAAGAAATGTTTCCTTGGTAAACTGTAAAAGTTCTCCCCAAATTAATGGCTATAGCCTTGGGTGTACTTCAGAACTTTAAGGGTTTTTCTGAAATAGAAAAAGCATATTAAAAAAAACCTCTTTATTTATTATATGTTTTTCCTTATTACTAAAAAGGTGTGATTTGACTTTTTTCTGGTGTTTTTAAAGCATGACTCAAATGCTAATGCAACATTCACCCAGACTGTTCTTTTCAGTTCCCAAACTGAAAGGCAAGTCTGAAATTCATTTCCTTTTAAATAATATATTAATTAGAGAGCATAGAAACAACAACATCCCATAATTATGACATTTCTGTAGTTTGTGTTATTAACATGTCGCCTTTAACAACCAGCTTGTTAGGGCAGGTCATTTGACCTATTGTCATTCATTATCTAGTAATGAGCAAGATAACAAGCTTGTTTAGACTACGGAGACAAAGAGAATGAAAGAGAGAGAGAAATGGAGAGTGAGAGACAGAGAGTATGTGCGTGTCGCTCTCTCTATGTGTGTCTGCCGAAGATAATTTGCTGCGGCTCCAGTCTGACACCTTTAAATGGTTGTCATCAGTAACCATATGTTTCTCTCCCTTAAGAATCACTTAATAGGCCTCTCAGCAGTGCTCTGTCTGCAGCCAAATCCTCTTTATTGTAAAAAGCCCAGGAAAATTTAATCTTAGTAAAATGATACTAATTATATAGATATTTGTTCAAATACTTTGTTTGCCTAATCATTCAGTTTAAAAAATGTCAATTAATTTGGAATTAGTTTATCATTTATTAACTTTAATCCCACCAACTCTAATGTGAGCAGAGTGGAGAGGTACGCTTTTTGTCAAAACTTTTCAGGTGCTTTTATGGCTGACCGTTTGTTCCTACTGACGTCATGTCCGTTTTCCAGATGTAGTTAGTGTGTTAGAAAACAAACTAACAAACAGGCATATGTCTATATTCTTCCATACAGGATAAAACTGTGCCAAGTATTTAACTGACAGTCAGAGCATGATTAGGATACAAATGTATATTAGCAATAGAAATAAAGTTAATCTCTGATTATAAGATTCAAAAGATAGTAAAGAAGCTGTTAAGTAGCCTACACCAGCAGATTGTCATGAGATAAAATCTACAGTTGTATGTAAAATAAACTTTTTACTTTACTTTTTTTTTTTCAAAGTGTAGCTAACTTTTCCATTGCTGGGGTTGCAGAAATAAAGCTAGATCTGTCTGCTGACTAGAATTTTTGAGTATATTTAAAAAAAAAAAAAAACTTCACAGAGGAAAGAAAGGGAAATATAGAGGGTTCACCACGAAATGCAAACCATTCATCAGACGTATTACAGGATAGATGTATGTATATAATCCTAAAGGTCAGAAAAAAAAGAAGAGTGCAGAAACAGCATTCTTTGACAGATGAAGTTAAGATCAGCCTGCAAAAGAATGACTAGAAGTAAAAACTATGGTCAAGGCTGATTTCCAGCACACCACTTTTCTTGTAAAAGACAGCGAATACAGTGAAATGCATGGACATTCTTAGGTTACACTGTTATTTATTGATTAGGTGATAGAAGACAGCAGCAGCTGCTTGAATTGTGAAGCATATACACTACTGGTCAAACGTTTTAGAACACACACATTTTTCCAGTTATTTATTGCAATTCAAGTTGTTCAAGTCCAGTGAATAGCTTGAAATGGTACAAAGATAAGAACTGCCAGAGGTTAAAAAAAAAGGTAAGATTATCCAAAACTGAAAAATAATGTACATTTCAGAACTATACAAAAAGGCCTTTTTCAGGGAACACAACATGGGTTAACAATTCAAAGCTGTTCTGCAGCAGTGGAGGTTGATCGAGCCTTGAAAGCTGGTGCTACTAATTCCTATAGGTGTTCCAACTTTTCTGGATTACCTACAACCCCCTCTGTCTGCATTAAAGCAGTGTTGGAGCACACTGTGGTACCATACCCTCGTGAGCATCAGTGGAACAGTGTTGTACTGCAGAAAGTAGTGTGTGGCTACAAAAATGGTGAGAAAAAAGCGATTAACAATGGAAGAGAGACAGACCATCATAACACTTAAAAATGTTGGTGTCCTACAGAGAAACTGCAAAGAAAGTCAAGGTGTCAGTGAGTACAGTTTCTTTCAGCATCAAAAGGCCTCAGAAACAAACTCTGACAGGAAGAGGTCTGGCAGACCCAAAGCCACAACTGAGTCACAGGACACGTTTCTGAGAGTTAACAGCTTGCGTGATACACTGTAAAAAGCGTTTCAACAGTGTTATCCATATGACTTTATTTTTTAAAGTATGTTTATTCCATTAAATTTATTTATTTGCCTTAGTTTGTCTTTTTAAGTTGTGCATAAGTACATACTATCACATTTTTTGTAACTGGCTATTTTCTGCCATAAAATTTATTTTGTTGAACTTCAACATAAATCAATTTTACAAAACTCATTTTAAAAGCTTGCATCAGAAGTAAAACGACATGAGCCGCCCACGAGGCAGCAGATTTCAGTCTTCTGTGTTCTAGTAGCTTGGAAGACCAACTGTTTGCATGTTCTGTCTCATGCAGCGCATGTAAGTGCCATTTTTATTGTTTAAAAAAATAGATTGTACCTCAGTTACAACATTTTTATTGTGAATTTTACAAACGGATGGTTCTGTTTATCAAGTTTGCCAGTTTTTAAGCTGCTACAAGGCAGCTTAAAAACGAGTTAAAGTATTAACAGTATCTGGCTAAAGTTACTAAAGTTATGTGCTCTTTCTAATTAACAGTTGATTGTTTTGCTTACGATTCTGGCAGTTTAAATAAATTGTCCCTTCTTCTGTGTTTTCTACAGGCCAAAAAAAAAAAGCCCCCCCCCCCCAAAAGAAACCACATTGTGGCGGGGTGTGGTCCCTGGCGCGGCTGCAAGGGAGGAGTGTGGCAGTGAGCTCGGTGGGCGGGGCTCAGCAGGTGCTGGCTGTCAGGGGCTGATGGACTGTGTTTATTTGTTTTCAGTGAGAAGGAGAAGGAGGTGGTGGTTCGGAGGAGTGGAGAGCGAGCCGTCACCTACGGAGGAAGTGTCCGTGTGTGTGTGTGTGTATATAATAAAAATCTTTACAAGCAATACCCGTGTGCGTGTCGTGGGGAGTCCGGACGCGCTACAGTGGTGCCGAAACCCAGGAGAGTGGACGGTGACTCCGTGAACATGTCAG
>VVHJ01039997.1:0-22478 GCA_015107715.1 Tylochromis polylepis | reverse complement strand
TTCTAAAAATTAGCATGTGTAACGTACACATACTTGAAAATTATTTACTAGGACTCACCTATCATGTAACTCGAGAGCGCAAACTCCGCCATTGTCGTTTTCCATTAAACACTCATTAAAATGGCAACATGTTAGTGCACATTCACACATTGAAACAGACTGACATGCAGAGGTGCAAGACGGCCCAGGTGGAGAAATTTTGCTTTTACACTTTGCAACTCATTTTATTTCTCTATCTGATAAGAAGACTGGTCAGTCAGATAGTTATTTGTGGTGAATGAAATACAGTTACAGTTTCAAGCAGTTTTAAGCACCACATCTGAAATCCAAGCACTTTTCAAACCTTGAAAAAAGACAATAATAAAATTCAAGCATTTTCAAGGATTTCAAGCACCCGTACGAACCCTGCACTGTGTAAAATCAGTTGCAAAGAGGGTGCTGCACCAAAAACATTCTAACCTCCAAACTAACTATGGGGATCTGTGGTAGTAACTAATGCAGATTCCTGTAGTCTGCATGGAAGAAACTGTCTTGTCTGCAAACACTTGCTAGCAATCTTTAACAAGTAAAGCTTGAAAAAACACTAAAGCTTGAAAAAGTGTGATGCAGTCTGGAAAGAAAGAACATCCACTTTCAAAGTTAAAGTTGTGTCTTCCCGCTGAAACCAACATGTTTCTAAAGGTGGAACTTTTACTTTGAAGGTGAATGTTTTCCATTTCCAGTCTGCATTACACTCATTACAATTTCACTACTGCTTAATAAGCAGTTAGTGAGTGGTTTGGAGAGAATACTGTTTTTTCCCTGAAACCTGTGGTCACCGACTGGTGTCTAGGTCTGTGCAACTGAGGCCTTATCTATTTATCTGCTGTGAATACAAAGGGAAAAATGACATATAGATGATTTAATACTCACTTGAAGGGTGTGTTGTCAGGCTCCAGCATAGCCTTATGTCGCAGTATTGCAGGGCCACCTCCTGTGCTGAGGTCAGTAGGGAAAGTGTTGATGTAGTTGGGAGGTGGGCCATCAAACTTATTCATTCGCTCCAACAGAAGCTGTTCCCAGGTCTCTAAAGTCTTCAAGACAGCATTGCTCAGAGGGGATGTGACTGGCAGCTCTGTGACATAAATACATGACTGAATTTTATATTCAGAAGCAAAAGCTATGAAGAGTTTATTTGTAGATTCTATATTATTAACAAATTATTATTGAAATGTCCTAAAATATTTCCATGCACCTTCATAAAGAATGCATCTCTTACGTTTAGAGAGGAGTCGGTGTTTTGGTGAGCACGTACCTGTGAAGTCCAGGCCGGTGAGAGGAATGAAGTTCTTGACATTGTGATAAGCCAGTTTCACCATGACCAGGCGGATCAGACACCAGCTACATAACCCACAAACATACAAATAATTAAAATATGAACCACAATGAGTCTCAGAGGAAATAAAGAAAAAGAGGCATGCTGACTGTACCTGTAAGAGTTGGGGTCAGAGTGCTCCGTCATCTGTGTGTCAGAAAGAAAGGCGTCATCATCATCTTCGTCATCCTCGGCACCGCTTTCATCTGAGTCATACAGGGCGTTGCTGTCTGACAGCGGCAGGAAAGGCTGAGAGGGGAAATGATCAGCAAAGAGTAAATGAAACGTATAAATATGTATATTGTTTCATTTATTAACCTTAAGACTGAATCAAAGATTCAGTTTGATAGCTTTACTCCCTTACTTTGGCCACAAAATAGTCCCACATGCTGAGCTCTGGGGGAATGAACTTCTCCCTGTAGGTGGGTCTTTCAGCAGGAACAGGAGGTGGTGTGGCAGGTGTCTCCTTTACAGGGCGTCCAGGAACCAGCATCCTCATGTTGAATCTGCGTCTGTATCGGTCCACATCCTCTGCTGGGGGCTGAGGGGGAGCCACTGTAGCAGAAGAAGAACGAAGACATGGTATATTTCAAACACAGGACAATTTGAAAAGGGGTCTGCAGTGTGCTGCAATTTATACAAAGACTGAAGAAGAGCTGAAACACAACATCACTTTAAATGCGAAAAAGGAAAAAAAAAAAGATCACGAGGAAACGTACTGCATCCACATCCTACACAAAACACAGAATACCTGAGAAAGGAGGCTCCTGTCTGCACCTAACTTCAGTCACAAATGAAAAGTCATACACTTTTGGAAAGGAGAAAGATAAAAGGCACAAAAAAAAGCACACGTTTGGGATGTAAGCACAGAGCAAGAAACACTCGCTAGTACACAAACCTGCACCATTATCCAGGACGACTATCTCTGGCATCGCACCAGACAAAACAAGACAAGACACAAACCAAAGTAGACAGTGCAGTTAGACACACAGACTACACAGTCCATTACATAATAGAATCAGTGAATATTTCATGTGTGGGCACAAAGAACACATCAAACAATGATGGCAAATTTCTTCAGCGATCATGTGCTAAGCATTTTCTCATATTCACAGCACTTAATAGGCAAACACGATGAGACTGGCAAATATAGTATGTTAAGGTTAAAATGAGTTAATTAGAACGTGACAGTTAGACATCAGCATGTACCTTTTCTCCAAAGCTGTGTGTCTGTGGCATGCATGCAGGTTTGCCGCAGCCCTCAAAAGGACAATTTTAACAAGTGATTTTTATCAACAGGCTGGCATTTAAGATGGCCTGTCCTCTAAAGGAGCTCTTCAAAAGGCCCCTGGCCTTGCTCAGTGCTGCCTCAAGCTCTAGAGATGTGGAGTCTAAATGCCAGTCCCCATCTTCCTCCCTCATAAACACAATGTGAGCACGGTATACTCTGGCCTGATGAATATGGATGAACAGTGTCAATCTCAGCCAACAGTGACACAGCAGAGCCACTTAGGGAATGGCTTAGCTTTTGAAATTAACAGACAAACACCTTAATCGTGTCACACAAGAGCTAGCATAAATCTATAATGCAGTAACTAACTCAACTACAAATTACTTATGTACCCAACTCCATTTGCATTACTTCAAAATACAATCCCAGTTTCAAGAGAGTTGGGATGCCGTGTAGAATGTGAATTAAAAACAAAATGCAATTTTTGCAAATCTATTTTCATCACAGTAGGTCATAGAACCCATTTTAAATATTTGAAGGGAGATTAAGTACCATTTTAAGAAAGATATTAACTCATTCTGAATTTGATGACAGCAACATGTCTCAAAGAAGTTGGGGCAGGGCCAAGTGGGTAACACTGTGCAGGATCCAACCTTTTTCTAATGGCAGTTGGTATGTGTCAGGAACATCTGAGGAGACAAGCTGCTGGACTTTTTGGAGAGGAATGCTGTCACATTCTTATCCGATACAGGATTGTAGCTGCTGAAATCTGCAAAGCCTTCCCTGAAAAAACTAATTTGGATGGGAACATATGTTTCTCTAAAACCTGTACATACCAGTCAGCACTGATGGTGTCATTCCAGAGGTGCAAACTGTTAGTTCCATAGGCCAGTGTTTCCCAACCACTGTGCCGCAAGAAATGATCAGGTGTGCCGTGGAAGATTATCTGGTTCCGCCTGACTGGTGCTCTAAGCGACCAGCGTGAGTAACGGGCAGAACAATTACATTCTCTTCCACTAGAGGGCAGTACAACTATCTGCTCTAATTAAATGGGTTGCCAACTGCCAGTAAAACAAAAGAAGACGAAGAAGAAATTACATAACAGTCATGTTGTGAGTGAGACAACGCAGCACGTAATAGCGATAGATAAATATTTGAAATGAAAAAGTAGTCAGTCTGACCTGGGTCCTGGAGAAAATTCCGACCCAGATGAAGGCCCTAGCATGAGTAGTGGGCAGAAGAAAGCAAAAAAGGTATACTGGGGACAAACCGAGCCAATTCCACTATGCCTGGTGCGCGGGGAAAAATGATCAATATGCTTTTTGTGACATTTTTGTTTGGTGGTGTGCCGTGTGATTTTTCTAATGTGAAATATGTGCCGTGGCTCCAAAAGGTTGGGAAACAGTGCCATAGGCACTAAAACCATTTCTGAACTGAGTGCTCTCCTCTTTAGTGTGGAGGAAGCTGCGTCCATGTTTTAATTTTTTTTTTTAAAGAATTTCAAATTTCATCCGACCACAGATCAGTTTTTCCACTTTGTCTTATCTATTTGAAATGAAGTTTGATCCAGTGAAGACACCAGTGCTCCTGAATTATTTTCACATAAAACATCCAATATTGATTTTCGGCCTTGTCCTTTGCGCACGGGGAAGATTTCTCCAGGTTCCTTGAATCTATTGATAATTTTATGCACAGTAGGTGATGAGATATTAAAATTTTTGCAAGTTTTACACTGAAGAAGACTGATGACCCTCAGCTCATCTTTGCTTCTGAAAAACTCTTCGAGATGCTCTTTTTACAAGCAATCATGTTAGCGACATGTTGGAAATGAACCTGATTAATTCCAAAATATTACTTTTCCAGCCATTTGTCACCCTTTTCCAACTTTTGGTATGTGTTGCTGCCATCAAATTCAAAGTGAGCAAATATTTTTCATGAAAGATTAAAATATCTCAATTTAAACATTTGACAGAGTTTTTGTGTTTTATTGTAAATAAAATATAGGTTTATGAAATGTGCAAATTATTACATTCTGTTTTTGTTTAGATTTAACACAGCACTGCAGTGGTTTTCTTGAATTGGGGATGTACTTCATTCTACAATCTGGACAACACACAAGTAGATATTTAGCCTGAGCGCTACAGGAAACCTCTGAAAGTGTACCTGGTTTAGTCTCAGATTCAGATATAGCGGGCTGCTCAGCAATGGCCTCTGAATACTCGTTGCTAGGCCCAGCTGGTGTTAGGTGACACAAAATGAGCACAGAAGACGTTACAACATGTACATGCAATGCAGTATACACGCACACGCACACACACACACGCACACACAGCTGTTGGCTTGTCATAACACTAGTGGATTTTTTTTGTTTTGTTTGTAATGCTCATTCAGCAGTAGCTTCACGAGAGAGGGGTGGGTCAGTCAAGCAACTGCCACAATGCAAATCTTTACAATTACCATGCACTGCAATTCTGCAAACCAGCACTGCAATCCACCAGCCCAGTTACTCACAGCTGGTGTTAGCTGTAGATACCACAGTGCCCACCCCCTCGTCCCTTAAAACAGGAGGAGGGGGTCGTTTAGGGCGCTGGGTTTCAGTAGGGGTGACAGTGGGGTTTGAGGTGAAGTTGCTCTGCTCTGGTCTTCCTGTCTCTTGAGACTCCTCTGGCCTGGCTGCCTCAAAATCAGCTGGCACTGGGACACAGGGCAGAGGGCACACTCACACAAGACGCTACACACGAGTAGCAGCAGCATGTTAGGAGCATCAAAAGGACAGTGCTAAATAAATATCTATGCGATAATACCAGAAGTGGAAGTGATCAGAGATAAGTCAGGATGTTAAAAGAAAACAGACATGGGAGGAAAACGGTCAACTTCACGTGCTGAATCAAGGGATAAAGGCAAATAATTAAAACCCATGAACAATGTTGACATGGTAAAGCTAAAGGTATTAGAAAGTCAGCTATAAAATAGTCATTTTACCTGGTGGAGCCTCAGGCCTCTTTGGCTTAATGATGACTTTGGCCCCTCCTCCGAAGACCGCGGCCCACACGCGGTTATTGAGGGGATGTGCTGCCAGGCGGAAGAGTTCATTGCTGCTGTGAGTGCCCAGGCCATGGATTAGCAGGGAAAGATAAACTGCCACAACACCTTCACACAAGAGCACACTGAGCTTTGGCTGGTCCTCGTCCCTCGCGGACGTCAACAGAGAAATCAGGGATGACACACCTGCAGAGAGGGGAAACACATCCAACGTGAAAAACGTACAATAGATTAAACCCTAATTTACACAAATAACTTCCACAGGCAAACAAAAACACCATCTCAGCACCATCGAGAACCCATTTATGAAACCTCTTCAGGATGGCGTGATCAGTCTCTTTCTTTCCATTTCCTTCCCAGAGGCCACAGAGCTCCTATTATAGAACACCATCTGCCTCTCTGCATAAACACAGACTGCCTGCTTTGCTCTGCTCTCTCTCTCGTCCTGCTATTCATATTTTTACAAAATACTGTCCTTGATGTTCGCACATAAAGTAAGCCATTTTCCCCATCCTATGCATCTGTGAGGATCCACAAATATTATCCAAGTTAACTTCAGTTTCATTTTGTAAAACTACAAATTAGAGCAAATGTGTTTAATATAATATCATATTCTAGTCCAATTTTCTCTCTTCAGTCAGAATCAAACCAACCCCCCAAAACACCACTGGCTAGTAAAGTAAGAGGTCTTGTTACCCGGCCACTGTGCAGGAGCAGAGGAGGGAGTAATATGTTCTTCAATGCTTTCTGTGCGGAGCCGTTTCCGCTCACTGAGCAAAAGGCCCTGGTAAACCATCCCTGTAAACTGGTTGGCCTCTGTTTGACTGCTGCAAAGCAACCAAAAGATTAAACAATAAAGTCACAACAGTCCAAAACATGCATGTTCAACATTTTGTTAAATATATTTATTCTTCTTTCATAGTATGAAGCTCAAAGACACAAATTTTTGATCAGAGCTGGAGTCAGACTAAGGCTACACAAGCTCAGCATCAAAAACAATAGTACTTAACTACTGAATGGCAATGAGTGTGTACTTTGAGCACACAGGTGATGTGAAGCCAGTTTTGGTTTCTGGATGTGTTGCAGAGACTGCAGTACTGCACATACTTACCTGTAGCTGTGACTGTCACACAGTGCTTGATAGATGCAAGCAGACAGAGATGCTGCTAGTGTGTGCAGAGCATTCACCTAAAAACACATGAACATCACATTTCATTATTCATCACCAAACTGAACAACCAGACGGTAAGACTTTCAGTCAGCTTAAAGTTAAGTTAAAGTTTTTTTTAAAAGTACTGACCTGATCGTTCATGATGTCCGGGTGTGGTGGGGTCTCCATGAGTGTGATGGTGTAGAGGATGTCGTGTATGTGATTGCTGAGGTGGAGAACAGGGTTGGCTATGACTGTCTTGGTGGGGGCAATGTAAGCAGATAACAGAGGCAGTGTAGTAGGCAGAGGCAGAGGGGACTGCAGCTGCTTCACTGTGGTCTCCTACGCAGTATGACAAAAAGTGAATTTGCCTTATCTGTAAACTGTTTTGCACTAATAAAGGATATAGAACGACACATGTATAAATGTACATGCATACCTGCTGGCTCTCCTGCAGGAGGAACAGAAGCTCCATGCGAACAGAGGTGACTCCGCCTCCCTTGGCTCCATGAAGGCTGCAGTAGGATAGAAACACTCTGAGCAGAGCCTGGTTCTTCCTCAGCCACGCCTTGCGCCTCTCAGAGTGCTGTTGTTTGGCCTGAAGCCGGCGGCGCTCCATCTGATGACGCTCATAGGCTCCGGCATCTGTACGCTCCAATACGTCATCTGATATGTCCACTGATGTTGAGCGTTCTCCCCAGCGCTCCACCTCTGACTCTTCCTCCTTTCCTTCCACCTTTGAGTTGATAACATTAATGATTAAAAAAAAAGTTACAATGAACCAGAACTGGAAAACAGTTTTAGAAACATTCAGCAGTTTTTAAAATTGGCTAAAACAACATCAAATACTATTTAAGTCCACCTTGTAGTTGCAGATTTTATGCATGGCTGCTATCTCCTTCTCCAGCCAGTTGTAGAGCTGAAAGCGGAGCTTCCCTCCGTCCACCTCAAAGCCTGTCGCCAATGTACGCAGCTCTGTCATGAGGATCTTGAGACAGGCACGGAACTTCAGCTGCTCTGCTATCACGTCGACCTCCGACTCACCCTGAAATTCACACAAGTAACTTAAAAGAAAAAGACCACGCTTTGTAGCCTCCATGAATTATATATTTAGGGCTGACCCAATTTGCAAATCAAGCCCAAAAACACTCTCCGACACCTTTGCTGCAGGTTTCCATCTTTTGGAGAAGACCCAATCAAAGAAACCAGGTTTTCATTTTCTCTTTTCTCATTCAAGAAAACTATATCTGAATGAGAGTCGAGCGCTCACAACTGTTTTTATTTATAAAAATGATTAAATTACATATCGTAATAAACGTTATCTACTCCTGGCTGAATGTTCAGGCATGTTCAGGCTTCATACAACATCAAAATGAAGGGTTTTTTTCTTCCCGTTTTGGTATTGTAACTGTGCAACAAAAATCCAAATAAATCAAATCAAATCTGAGATGTCTACAATTATTCAAGGAAATTCTAGCTATTATCGCTACCTGTGAGTCCTCTCTTTGCAGTTTCTGGCTGCCTTTTCCTGAGCCTTCCTCTCCTTTGGTTTCAAGCTCTGGTTTCTTCATGGTCAGACCATCATCATCCTCATCCTCGTCATCTTCCTTGTCATCTCCCCAGTCCAGCTTCAGCTCATCTTCCTCTACCTTCACCATAGGCTGGCTCCAGTCCAACCCACCAGTGCCATCATTTCCTCCCCAGGCCTGTGTTGGTGCTGCTGGGGAGCCCCAGTCCAAACCTCCCCGTGTGCCATTTTCCAAGGGTTGGCTTGTGTTTAAATTGGTTTTGGATGAAGCCTTGCTGAGAGGCGATGAGCCAGACTTCTTGCAAACCTTGGGGATCTTGGAAAGAACTTCCAGAGCTAAAACTGGGCAGCCCACCTACAAGATTGAGAGATTATATAATATGTATATGAACTTTTGTTATATAATCTTTGCGTGCATGCTTTTGTAGTTATCAGAATGATACACAGGGGGATGGAAGTGATAAATTACAATTATTTTTCTTATTGTAACAGCAATGAGGATTATGTAAAAGGTATGATGTTACTTTTATTTAAGTTCATTTTCAGAAAGTGTAAGTGAACTATGTGCCAGGAAAGCATGTTTTCCTGCACCAAGACAGGATGAAAGGACACAGAAGTAAGGAAAAAAAAAACAGCAACAACTGAGACCTAAAACTGAATCCTAATCACTTTGAGTTGAGGTTGGTACATAAAACCACGAACCCTGGTGGGTCAAGCAAAAATGTTAGCTCCTTAGTTACAGCTTATTTAACTTCCTTCAAATCACACTCAGTGACATCCTGGCTGGGTTAATGCAACATTTAACTGAGAGCCTTCGAGTATAGCTTTTATTCCAGTCGAATTTTTCCTGTTATAACACTGCTTCATTTCATTTCTTTTTAGAGTAGAAAGAGAGCATATTCAGCAGGTCTTCATGGAGCAAAAACACAATAATGTTCTGTGATTGAGTACAACAACAACATCATGACTTATTACTGCATTTCTGCTAAACTACAAGGCAAAAATATCCTTTCTCTTACCCTGAGAAATTGTATGCGACTGCAGTAAACTGTGTATAACAAATTTTGCAGCTTTTGATAGTGGAAGTTGATTCTTGTGTAAAGCTGTTGGCTGTGTTTGTGATTTATTTATTAAGCTCATGAACGTCACGGTTTCACCCTATCCTGTTTACCCTAGTCCTGCGAATTGGGAGGAAGGAGTTTGGACATTAAAAATTGATCATCAGTTATATGCCCAAGCAACAAAGTGCACTTAAATTTATAGCCTAAAATGTTCTTTGCTAGTTGTGTCAGAAGGCGATGATATCACTAATCTTTTACTCTTGTCCTTACAGTTTTAAAAATGTAATGCATACTGTTTACTTAAATTTTAACTGGCTCACTTTATACTACATACTTAAACATATAAAGTACAAGTTCCCAACTCCACCAAAAGAACTGGACTGGAGCTAATGGCTAGATTGGTATGAACTCACCTTGAAGTGTGCATTGGCCGTAGTGAAGAACAGTTTGCGCTCTATGAGGTTGATCTCGTCTGCGCTGCTCTTTTCAGCAGTGAGGCCTACTGTTGTTGCTGTGCCCGCTGGATTTGCAAAGTGGCGGCGAATGATCAAAGGGTGTGTCCTTAAGTAGTTATAGAAGCTAAACACCACAGGGTTGCAAGCCTTTACCATCACATCTGATGTACAAAAATGGAAGGAAAAGGGAGAAAACATTTATTTCAGCTGAAAACACAGCGTGAACAATGCACAATCAGTGGAGCACGCTGTTTAAAAACCACTAAAATGTCTTCAACCAACAAACCTGGGTTCTCATCGTCCTCTTTTGGGATTCGCTCCAATAATGTGTCCAAGGCTCGCGTGTAGTCTTTCATGATCCAGTAGGCTATGCTGCGGAGGAACGGATCGGGGTGCAACCTGGAACAGTGGTAACCACTCCCGTCCCTGTTGCAGCCCAAGACCTTCTCATAAAGGAGGCCTTGGCAGGTGGATGAATTCTCATAATCAGCCTCATACAACCTTGCTACTATCATGGCTAACTGGAGATCCTCCATCTTCTCCAGCAACACCTACACACCATGAAACAGTGTGATGAGTTGACAGTGCAGGTTTAAAAAACAAACAAACAAACAAAAAAATCTAAATAAGCAGCCAAGTGCAAAAGGTTAATGACTTCTGCAAAGTACAAAGAGAAGTTCACACTTCCTTTCCTGCCTATCTGTATATTTTGACTGTGTGGTGAGGAAAGTCTAGGCCAACAAAGACTATGTGCTACTGTTCTGCATCTTATCAGTATAATTTAGGCTTCTCTTTAGTGATTTAAAGGCTGAAGAATATCCCACTCTATCATCAACAGATTTCTGCACTAATGCCACCTCAAAGAGAGACAACATTATGATTACATATTGCTGCTGCAAGTTAAACTGAGATGTGCTATTGGAGTACACAGCATCAGTAAGTTGTCTGTGCACTCCTGAAAGTTCTCAAACCTCTATGGCATCTTTGAGGGAACCAGCCAACAGGAAGAAGGCAGCCGACTGTTCAAAGCGCTGCTTTCCCAGTAGGGAGAAAGCATTTTTAAGAGCTGCCTTTCGCCAGCGGTCTTCACTGAAGTTGTTTTTGAAGAACTGAGTCATCTTCTCATCATGCTGAGACCTGAAAGAACAAAGCCACACAGTTTGGTATTCTATTGTGCTTTAGTAAGAAAAAATTCACCTAAAACCTCTGTGTGAACAGTGTAAACACTATTTAAATTAATTATTCGTTTAGAGAAAATATCCAACCTGAAGAGTCCCCACAGGACAGCTTTCTTCTTCATTGCCAAGTAGAACAGAGCAGCATCTAAAGGGTCATTGTGCCTCTGGAACGCAGCTTTTCCCAACTGATTATAAACAAACAATAAAGTTTATAAAGCAGTCATTTTTCATATGTTGGCACATGTTGACTGTATTTCAGCACAACAGAATATTAACAGCAAATCATGATCAAAACATATTGCAGTACAAATGTCCTTATTTAGTTACTTCTAAAGAGTTGTCAATATTTAACAATTGCTTTGGTTATATATTTATCCTCGTACCTTCTCCACCATTTTCCTCAGAGTGTTGATGTTTCTTATCCACCAACCCACACCCACGGCTCGGAGCTCAGACCACTGTGGGTCGCCTCTCTGCATTGCTGGGATCATGTTCAGCAGCTCTTCCTCTGCCTCTGAGTGGAACGCCCATGCAAAGTGGCATGTTGAAAGGCCTGCCACAGAAACAGATAGTTGGATAGGGATAGTGAATAATAGGGATAATGAAAGGGGCAATATTCCCCATAACTGTCATACAAAATGTTTTGTATACTCATGTCACAGCAGCAGCACCATGAGCAGAGTGCTTTACCTTGGTGGAGCAGCTGCATGCGGTAGAGTGGGGGCAGAGAGGTGAGCAGGCAGGTATGAAGACGCATGGCGAGCAGGTACCTCAGTCCACACTCATCAAGAGCCTCGCCACCTACACAAATACCAGCAGGTGATCCAATTTTGTTTTTCCACAGACCACTCAATAAGAGGGCAAAGCCCTTTAAACTCAAGTATCACTTGGGTTCATGTGATCCTGTCACACAATATGTCTCCTGTCCTTGAACCTTCTTACCCTCTTCTCTGCTTACTTAGCACAGGAACAACCTGCTAATGTCTTCCTCACAAAAGACTAAATAAAAAGAATGAAAAACTGGAGTAAAAAGGCAAAAGATACTGAAAAAGAGAAACAGTTTAACCACTGTTGTTTATGTTAAAGATTTTATAACTGGCAAATAATTCAAGAAAAGTATTCTTATCCTGTATGTTAATTTATTTAACTTTAATGCAATATGTGACCTATTTGCTAGGTTTCAATTAAATATCAAGAACCAATTTACTTGGTGAAAACATGTATAGCAGGAGTGAGGAGGGGGACCGTAATCAACTTTTACTACTGGAGTGCAATATCAGTAAGGATGCTGTTATGACTCCTGTTTAAGGAATACAATGTTTATGCCACATGTCAGACATATTATATTGTACACCATCTACTGTACATATCACAAGTATGACTGTAACACACACAAACTAGACTGACCTGTGTACTGTTGATCGGTGGAGCTAGCGACCTCAGCACTTGTGGTTGCAACAGTATCAGCCAAGGCCACCAAGAACATCTGCTCTAGCCGGGTCAGTCCTGGAAGGCTGGAGTGCATGAGGTGACTGGACAGCACCTGGACACAAATAAGAAAAAGCAAGTGAAGCAGAGAACTGCAAAACTCAGAAACAAATGTTACTCCTCCATAAGCACATTATTAAGTAAAGAGAAGCGTATTTTTTATTTTGTTTTTACCTGAGCATGTTCTGGTCCAAAATAGGTAGGTCCATATTGAGAGAGGTTAATAACTCGGGATTTCTTCTCTGGTTTATCTGTGGCAAAGTTTACAAAGTCATCCGTGGTAACTGTTGGCACCTGTTAATGCAGGAAGAGAACAGCTTAAAGTACTGACATGCAGGTAAACATTTAACAGCAAAATCTGTCCAAGTCTCAACTCTGCCTACCTGGAAGAGGTCAGCATACTGGTCCTCTGTGGACTTTTGGGCTGCCTCACCATCGGTCCCTTTAGTTCCCTTAGCAGTCTCTTCTGGTCCCTTATATGAGGTGTCTAGGTCAGCCAACATGAGGGAGTACAGAGGCAAGGGAGGGATGGAGTTGATCTCTGTGTAGTCTCTGCCTCCGTCACGGCCCGACACTATGGTGTCTTTTGCTGTGCTGCCAGTCACGCTGATTGTCCGAGACAGATGTCTCCTGGCTCCACCCTCACCTGCCTCCACATCCCTAACCACAGCGACTTCCCCAGCAATACATTTTACCAGGTGGGCGAGGATGGCCTGACACACACAAAAAAAAAGGCCAAGACTTTATATAAATCAGCTACCCCAGAGGATCACATGGTGTGAAAAACTGAGTAAAAATTCACTAGAGTTAATCTAGATGTTTTTCACTACTGAATGAGGTAGAAATGGACTCACCTTGGCACGCCGAACTTTGCCCAGGTCCATGAGTTCCAGCAGCTGGGTTGGATGGTACTGAGGCAGAGTTGGGGACAGCGAGTGAGCTGCTTCAAAGAGTCCCCCTTCTTGAAGTCCTGCCGGAGCACGAAGGGCCTCATCTACTGCAGTACTCCCCTCAAACACACTCTTTGACCTGGCCCTCCCTTCAAAGATCGAGGAGGACACTGTGCTTTGACCTCCAGCTATGTCTGCTGATGAAAGGTTGCCTTCTTCTCCCTCACCGGGCTTCTTGTCCTGATGCCACTGTGCATACACATGCATTTCACAGTCCATGCCCACCACTAGGATGCCATCCCTCACCCAGGAAAGGGAGACCGGCAGCGATGGTGTGCCATCCACAGATGACAGGAGGTCAATGGTCCGAAGCAAGATCCAGCGTGAGCGGATCCCCTGTTTGATACTGCCCCCTAGAGGAAGGGTGATAACAGCCACACCCTCCTTGCTGCTAGTCTGCTCATTGACCATGCCAGAGATACGGCCATACATAAGAATGTTGGAGCCCACTCCCACAGTGAGGATGTGCGATCCATCCTCCTTTGACAGCCAGTCCAAGTGCACGTAGTGCTTAATGTTGGGTGAGCTATGGTCTCTGCTCATGTACAAGTCAGACCTGAGATGAAGAAAAAAAACTTAGACATAAAAGCAAAACACTTATAGTCTGACATAATACGATAAACGTAATAGTTCCTGACCTGCTGTAGACAAAGAGATTCGAATCCACACTGACTCTTGGATCCAGGGTGGAAGAGGGTCTGGCGAAATCATCCAGGTGGACAGTTTGCTCTAAAACCCACTCTGAGCCACCAGTAGACTCACACTCATAGATGGACACATGCATAGAGAAGTCTTCTCTGGAACTTAGACTCTGAGGACAACAGAAGCCCATTTGATTTAACATGACTGCTGTGACAAATCAGTAAGCCAGTAAGGCTCTTAATAATACTTTTTACATGCACCTTAACACTAAATACACAGACTTGCTTGTAAGCCAGACTGCTCATGTTAAACTTGAACTTATTTTCACTTCAGTGACATCTAGCTCGTTTTGAATCCCTTCTCACTAATGCTGATCATTTCTAAATGCAGCCCAAATGCAAAACTTGACTATTCTCTGCTTTACATAAATGTGAAATAATATGCAGACACAGGGCATTAGTATCCATTACTGGGAAAGTCCAGGGTCCAGCCAAATGAGTTTCTTTGCCCAATTTACATTTTTATTGCAATCTTCCACCTCAAGGTAATTTCCACAATTTCTGTACTGCTAGTTTTTTTTGTGGTATAATACATTCACAATACACATACAAAGCCAAATTCTAATTTCCTACCTGTCCTTGTCGTGGCTGTTTGAAAGCCACAGCCAGCCTGCCGATGTAGGAACATGACACAGCTACAGGCCGGCCTGACACACACACAGCACTGTTGTTGTCCTCCTCTTCATTCATCAGGGCCCAGGGCTCCCAGCGGTACACCCGGTTGTCCTCGCCATCCATACCATTCCCATCATCACCCTCCACAGCACAGTGCCAGAACCGCACTCGGGAATCAGAGCAGGTAGTAACAATCAAGTATGGAGCCAGGCACACAGGGTAAATAGAGGAGGAACTCAGATGACCTGGTAGAAACAGGAGACAGAATGAAATTTAAGAATATTTTTCTTTCGCATATTCTTTCAATTAAACCCATCAGGCAACTTATTTGCTCAAAACTGAATGATAAGGACACACAACTTATTAAATATACTGTGTCTACAGGCATTAAATTATTGCCGTAAGTAAGGACAGGTGAAATGATGCATTAACTTATGTGTAAATATTTTTAGTATGTCTTGAGTAGCCATTGGGGAAAGAAAAAAAAAGGTTTTTACACATCAGCAACAACAGCATGGTTATACTCATATGTATATATTCCAACCTGCAGATGGGGTTGCCCTAGTAACCTCCACCCCATGAGGAAGGTCGAGGCGTTTGCTGTAAACCAGCTTTGAGCTGAGGATCAGCTTGCTAGCAGACTGCAAGTTAGCTGTTGAAGTTGACCGTGGCAGGGGTCTGATAGGAGACGTCTCTGGAGATGAGTCAGCATTCACAACTTGATTGGGAACCATCAGCTGGCTCTGGAAGCTGTAATCTGGGCTTGGCTCATCTGCACACAGAGACAACACATCAGAAGAGACAATTTAATCTAAATTTAAAAAAAGCAGACTTCACATTATTTTTCAATTTCACCTATAAATGCTTTGCTTCATGCACCAATACACTTACCCACACAGGCCTGCACAGACTTAAGATGTAGATGCCACATCTGCAAAACAGAGTTCCTGTTGAGATCCTTTTCTATCACCACCAGGAAAAACTTCTCAGAGAAGGGAGGAGGTTGGTAATCTGGATAGAGTAAAATGCAGTATTATCTTCATCTAATGACAACTGGGTTCTAAAATAGGAGTAAACAGACCAACACAGAGTTTAACAGTGTGCTATACCTCCCCCAGGAGGAAAGGCTGGTGTGTTTGCCTCTGGTTCTTTCTGGGGCTTGTAACCTAGAATGAAGTCCTCTTGGAAGACGTGCAGCAGCTGTGTACTGGCTCCACACTGGAGGCACATGGACATAGCATCACACAGTTTACTATATCTATTGATCAGGAGGTTTCAGTAGTTCATGCCAAGAATTCTGGTCTGTCATTGATCTGAAGTGGGTGAGAAAAAACACAGAGCAGCTGCTAACCTGGTTTGTAATAGCGTCCAACTCTATGATACAGCCAGGTCTGGCTGTGGACTGCTGGCTGACGATATTGAACACTTCACCCACTAGTTTCTAAAAAGAGATATACAAGGAAAAAATAAAACAAAAAAAACCCTGTAATCTACTTTGTATTTCATCATACTGTATTTCATTTAAAACTGCTGGAGTCGTAGAAAGGGTTGCATAAAATTTTTTATACTGTACACAGGAATGAAGTCTGGAGAGTGTTATAAGGGCAGGAGGAAAACACATATTTTGCTTCAAAGACAACATGGCCACATTTGCTGTAAATTCAGGATCTGTGTGACTGATATAATAGGTGTTAGGTTATTTAAAAGCTGGCCTATAGCAAAAGTTAATATCTGTGAATTTTACAGCTGCTGTTTTTTATGGTTGGTGTACACCTTTAAGCCAAACAAAGCAACACATAACCCTGATTTTAACTCAATTCTTGGTCCATCATGACAAATTTTAAAGTTCCACGGTGAGAGTAATGAAAACCCAGATACAATCGCATAAACCCTAAAAGAAAACTATCACATCGCAGTAAGCAATAACATTGGTTTCATGGGCAATAACAAAACAGTGCATATACTCACAGATGTTTCAGGATCTGACAGCTCATCCAGTAGTTTCCTGGCATCCACAACAGCTTGATAGAGACGCAGGTTTTTGCCATCTGATGCCACGAAGCAGGCACTGGCACTGTTACAGTAAGTTCCTGATAGATACAACACAAAGTTTGCAGGCTTAATATTGGGCAGTGCAAATAACTCGGAAGGACACTCATAGATGGAGCCATCCAAAAAGACTTCTTCAGAGAGCAATAATCTAGACAAACTAGGTCGAGACTGGGTTTGAATTACAAAAGGTACATTGTTTTTTGGTTTGTTTTTTTTTCCCTTTCAAGATTTATGGCATCAATATCAATAAGATACAGAAGAAAACTGCATTTTGACTGCAAAGCTGTTCCAGCTGATTTGTTTGCTACTACTGGAACTGAGTAGCTGTGACAGTTGTTTAGCATCTCCTGAGAAATTCTGAACTTAATATCATCCTGTCATTTGAACAAAAAATAACTTGGATGGTTCAGCAACAGAGGCATTTTCAAATCCAAATTCTTGTTATTTAGCTACTTATAACAATAATAACTCAAAAATCAGCTTCATATAAAAATGTATGGTATATTTACCAAGTACAGTGCTGGGTACTAGCGTGGGTAGCCAAGCAACATTGCTGAAGGCAGAGGTGTGCAGAGAGTTGATACGGGCCAATTCTGAGACGCCTCCAGTGCAGGACAGGGGTCCAATGTGGTCCACTCGCCACAAAATCAGCTCACTGTAGATGGCGTTGGGGTCATGGAAGGTCCTTGTAGCTGCATTACGAAGCTGCTTCCTTAATGTTGGGTACAAGAAGTTACAGTAAGTAAATGAACTGGCAAGACTGTAGTAGTACCATTAAAATGAGTGTGACAGGGATATTTACATATAACTGGGCTTTTTGCAATGATGGATAACAGTTACAATTACTAGGCTATCACCAGCAAGCTAAACCCATTATTGACTGCTTCAGTTCTCTACCTCTACTCTGTGCTATACCTGGGAAGACCCTTTGGTAGGGGAAAGGTAGGAGGCTGCTCTCCTTCCAGACTTCCAGGGGCTGAGGGAGGGGTGAGCAGGGCATTGTGATGAGAGGAGGTCAGCAGCAGTGGCAGTACTGTGTGACAAGCTTGGTCATTCAGATGGAAACGATGGCCGCAGTACCGGAACTTATGAGATACTGTCAGTACATTGGAGAAGTCAGAACGCTCTGCAAATGTCACAGCCCACTGCAGACAGAGGAATCAAAGCATTTTGCGAGGGAAACAGAATATGCAAAAAACACACAATTACAATGCAAGTCACTGCTTTTGGGAAGACATCAAATTATAGTGTGAACTGCAAGATGTTAGACTGTTTGAGAATTATGTCAAGCCTGTGGGAACATCTTGGGCTAAAGTGGTGATTTATCAAAACATGTGAGCAATGCCCTCAGAAAGAAAAGTGAGGTTAACCTCAACCTTGTACCTGGTTAAGAGATCCATCAACATGCTTGGAGACCATCATGACAGCTGGACTAATGCCAGGGTGAGGGTTGGGAGGGGAGGTCACAGCAGCAGAACTAAGGCCAGCTGAGGCTGAAGCAGAGTGGGACACATGTTGGACTATCCTTCCCTGCTTGCCCACCCCGGCACTTACACCCTCAGTCAAAGTGCAAGCGTACATGAGGATGTTTTTACTCAGTGAGTTGGCATCTCCTGTGGGAAACGCTACTGGAATACGGGAAGAGAAGGACACCTGGTGAAAGAGTTGGAGGAAAATAAAAACAAAAAAAAAACATAAGAAACAGTTGCACATATTTTCTTCAGTGTCTTAACCCTTAAGAGAGCCATTTATCAGTTTAAACCAACATAATAGTTCAGCTCTCTAACGATATTCTTTTTGGCTTACTCATCTGTGCTAAACCAACTCAAATGCTTATTTAACTTATATTGTGTAGATATGTTTTAATATTACAGCATTAAAGTCTTTTCATACTCTACTGTATTATTGCAGTCAATGCAAAAGGGATATTTTGGAACAAATTTAAACATCTGTGCAGCTGAAGCCCAAAATTCAGTCCTTTTAAAATTAATATCCTATGTTTGGTTCTCCTTAGAGGAGTGCTGAAGTGCTGCTCTTTCTAGGACAGCCGGACGCTACAGTGCAAGCTTCTCGCTGCATATCAAAGTGAAAATTAGGTGAAAAATTACTTGGGCTCTAACTCGATTAAAATGACAAAGACTTCCTTCAGCAGGTTATATCAGCTTTTGCTAATTAACATTAATTCTGTGGGTAACTTGATAAAGCACAGAGTAGACTCCATAATTCTCTATTGGAGAAAATGAAAAAATATATTCTGAATGTCAATTAAGATTGGAGGAATGATGAGTCACCTTATATTTTAGGGAAAAAAACTGTCACACAGTTTGTGGCGTGAGCTAGGTGTGTGTGAGGAAGTAAACGATTGAATTCAATTTACAGAAAAGTTGCAATTTAGGAAGACAGATTATGATTTGCTTGAAAAAATGTTTTTCATATTCTGAATTTTTGTGCACACCTGAACCTGTCTGAAAATCCCCTGGTTGAATTCGTCCAAGTATTTCACATGCCAAACCAGGAAAGATCCATCCAATGGATGGATGGTAAACAGCATGTCCGGGCTCTTGTTCCACTCTGTGATCAGAGTCTCCATCTTCCTCTCTAGCAGCATGGAAGGCAGAGGCATGCTAGAGCTGGATCCTGGGGAGGATGCCTTGGTGCTTCCCTGCTCTCCTGACTCACCCTCTTCTCCTTGTTCTGAGGATGCTTTGTCAGACATCTCATCTAGGTCTGGAAAAAACAAACAAACAAAAACAAAAAAATAATTTAGTCTTATACGAGTCCTTTAACATGGTACGTTTTAAGCAGCGTTATATATTGTTAGCCTGGTCATACCAAAGTCAAACTTCATAGGGGATCCTTCAGGGTCCAAGGGGTCCTCAGTAGTTTGGTCCAGCTGTTGTTCAGAGAATTTACGGAGTTGCAGCATAAAAAGGTCCATGGATGAAGTGAAGCTAAGATCCTTATTATTGAGCCAGTGAACCACAAAGCCTCCACCACCTGTGCCATCGTCTGGGTTAAACACTGCAGAGTCAGCTAGCACTGATGGGATATCTGACGGCAGGAGCAGAAATATTACCCAAGCTTCGATTAAGTTTACAGCTCCATTCAATGTGCACAACGATTCATCTTAAAACCCAGTCCAACATAAACACACTACCTGTGTTGGGATTAATACTGGCTGAGATATGGAAGTGACACAGGGCATTGGCATGATGAGCGATGTGGCGGTGAGTGTGTGCATCCTGTGTGCCCAGCTGAGAGGGCAGCAGCTCACTGTGTGCCACTAAAGCAGAGGACCGTCGCCGGCCACGGCGCAGATGTTTTAGGTGGTGGATTGACTAATTAGAGAGAGAGCACAGGAATAAAAGCAAAAGAACGGCTCTGTGTTATTCCTTTCTGAGAAATATTCCCTTTTTTTGGTCGTTTATGAATTATTTCTGCTGAGATGGAACTAAGTGTACCTCCAAAGCATGCTGGATCTTGTCCTTATTGCCTGCCAGGCCTGGCAGGCTAGAGCTGAAGGACTGTGTGTTCTCAGTGATCTGTCCACCAAGCAGACTGTCTTCAGGTAACAGCGTCTCCGACCATAATCTACACACTCCATCCTCACAAGATGTCAGCAACACATTGCACACTGAACCCCTAGAAAATAACAGAAGAATGTAATCGTCCTTCAGTAATTCTTTCTTTTAATTCATTTTTCCTTTATTAAAATGTTCAGTTAAAACACATTTTAGGACACGACAACAATACTTTATGACAAGAGTTAAGTATGCATACCCCATGACTAAAATTAAATTATTGCTGGATGCCCAGTTATTGAACCACATTTTTAACCCAGTGTGCTAAATATCTATCTGGCCCAGTAACGCATCACTCAGAAGAGGCAAAACCTCATTTTATAGCAAAAACGTGTCCTGCTTTTGAAGGCAACAAGCCCGTACAAGAAAAGTGAACAAATAAACACGTTTACACCATATTATGTGTGTGATCATGTGTGCTTTCTTACTTGGGCATGTACTTGCTGGTCTTCCTCCAGGACACACCAGTGACCGAGCGAGGATGAGCCAAGTAAACAAAGGAGAAGTGAACAGGAAGAGGCTTTTTATCAGACGGGTCCTGGACCACCACTGCGGATCTCCAGCCAGTAGTGGGATACCAAACCTTGAGTAAACAGTCATCCTGTATATGTGCAGACAATCATTATATAGGCAAACTCATAACAGGCCTCTGAGTTACAAAAAAATAGTTCAACAACTTGCCATTTTTAAAAATGTTAACATGAATCTTTTACCTTTCCAATAGTGGCAAAATACTCCCCATCAGGAGACCACTTGGCTGTGTGGACAGATGCAGCGGTCCTACAAGAAAAGGAAAAAGAAACAAATCAGCTATTAAGGTTTCTCATGTGACACACTCATGATACACACTTTGCTCAAGAGCTGTCCACCATGTTGGACATAATGCAATCAATGGTTGTTAGGGAATAAGATTCTCAACTGGCAGGAAATGGAAGCTCCATCAGGTTGACAGCTCTCACTGAGTGAAATGTGTCGCAAAGAAAGTGCTACAGCAAAAAGTCACTAAGCAGTCTATAGGACTGCAACTGTAACTGAGGGCTTTAGCAATTATTTTCCCAATGACTACCACCAACCCCGAGCAACCACTTGGACCCTTTTGGGGAATACTCCCTCACTCCCCCACTCATGTTTGCCAAATGGTCAAGGATAGATCTCTAGTCCTGTGTGAGTGGTGCTCCTACACTGTCACCATAATTTTCACACGTTCAACGCAGCAAAAAGTTAACCTCACATGGTTAGCGGTCATGCGTCAGCAAAACCCTTAACAACCACTTCTCCATGGAAACAGTCTGTTTCTTTGTGCACAAGGTATTTTTGGTCACCACCATTTTGTAGTTTTCTGTGTGTCGTCATATGACAGTTACTAATGTGGTTTCATATGTCTGTCTACTCATACAGCTTAAGGTGTGAGAGTGGAACTGGCTGCTGACTCAGAAGACTAGTCTTCGTGTGAGGCCAGATGTGTTTGAATAATCAGTAAGTGACTATAGGTTTTATGAGGGAAAGGGGAGATTTCAGGTTAAACGTTTTCTGCACAATGAAGTGACTAATTCTTCACTGCATAAGAGAAAAAGACAGAGCAATCAGCAGTCAGGCAAAAAATAAATAAAAAAATAAAAAAATTCAGCTGTCACCTCAATGCTACACAAACTAGAATAACTGCCTTGTTGCAGCTGAGATCCATGTCTGGGCATGCTCATATTACACTCCCAAAAAAGTTGATTGTGTTCATCTGGACGTAGCGTTTTCAGTGAGAGAAACGTTTCGTCACTCATCCAAGTGACTTCTTCAGTCTCAGCTGACTGCAGGTTGTTCCAACCTTATAAACAGCAGATTTGCATAATGACTGAAACTAGCACCAGTGAGGGAACAATGGGCTGTGAGGACAGTTCCTTGATCATTAATATGCAAATTCTCATGACCATTGATCAACACCTACTGATCAAAGCCCATTGATCAAAGACCACTGATCCTCACAGCCCATTGTTCTCCAGTGGGCTGGTTTCAGTCATTGTGCAAATCTGCTGTTTATAAGGCTGGGGAAACCTGCAGTCAGCTGAGACTGAAGAAGTCACTTGGATGAGTGACGAAA
>VVHJ01039986.1:0-16746 GCA_015107715.1 Tylochromis polylepis | reverse complement strand
TCTATCGCCTCTGTCAGTGCGCCCCAGGGTGGCTGTGGCTACAATGTAGCTTGCCATCACCAGTGTGTGAATGTGTGCGTGAATGGGTGGATGACTGAATGTGTAAAGCGCTTTGGGGTCCTTAAGGACTAAGTAAAGCGCTATACAAAATACAGGCCATTTTACAGGCCATTTAAGGTAATAATAATAATAATAAAAATATCCAGTTCAGCTCCGGTCGTTTCCCAGCTTATCACGTCTGGATCCATTCATAGCAGCTTATTCTACATTTATGATCTGTATTCCTGATTTAAAATGTCTCGTCCTTCTATAACTGTTTGGAAATATCAAAAATCTGTAAAAGCTGAGACGTTTGTAATGTTTCTTTTATGGTAAAACTTTGCATTCATTAAAGAAAGTTGCTAGTATATTTATTTTTTACTGTCAGGAAGCCATGAGCTATCAGTGATACTGATGTTGTTCACACTGGGAACATTTGATTATTGATTATGACTGATCTGTGTGTGTGTGTGTGTGTGTGTGTGTGTGTGTGTGCACAGGTACTAAACCAGGTACATCCTAACCTGGTGTCCCAGCAGGAGGCGCTGCAGTATGTGGAGGAGCTGATCCTGCAGCTGCTCAGTATGCTGTGTCAGGCTCAGCCACGCACATGCCAGGACGTTGAGGTGAGACAGACACACACTAACAATAATGCAGCTGTGCAAACCAGGTTCTTTCTGTGTTTATTGTCATTTTTAACATTTAAATAAAGTTTTGATGTTTGCGTCAGAAGTCAGCTGGAAGCAGCTGAACAGCCAATGACATGAGTTCCTGATGATGACATCACTGTGAGGCCGAGGTGGGATTGGCTTCTTGTTTCCAGCTGATGGAGGCTGCAGTGACATAACGAGGTGCTGTCCGGGAAAAAACAAAACACCACAGTGCTGGTGTTTTAAACCTCAACCCGATCCCTGATCTTTGACCTTTGATCCCTGACCTTTGATCCCTGACCTTTGACCCCTGACTGCTCCTCAGACTCACATCCTGTGTGTAGTCGTGTTTGGTGACATGTGCCATCTGTTGATCGCACTCACAGAGGTCACCTGATCCCTCAGGCTGCATCATGTGACAGGACATGATGTCTTGTAAGTGCTGGTCATGTGATCAAGCAGCAAATGGTCTGCTGAAAAGCACAGCTGCTGATGGCTGCATTGCAGACCTGGACAGGTGTAAGGATGTAAGTCAGTACTACTTATCGATACCAGTACTCGTCAGTACTGTGACTGATACTGCGTTCCACTCGTTGTCCTGGTTCCTTGTGATTGTTGCTGAGCAGGTGTGAACATCGAGGGTTCATCTCCGCACAGTTGCCGTTACCTGAGCTGGACCTAACTAAATGAACACCCTACGCCACCTTCAGTTTTAGCCCATGTCTCCTGAAGTATTGATGGCACTAACTTCATCTTCATCGTGTGCCTACATGTTCCCAGCACTCGTTCTTCCTCGTGTCAATGATCCCACCTTCCAGAACTGCTCACAGGTACCTGCAGGTTCATCTGTGATGACAACATCATAAAACTTTGTGCAGGATCACAGAATCCGTTCCATTTTCAAGTTCCTCAGCACCATCCAGTCGTCAAGCACCAGTCTGCTCCTCACCAAATATCACGCTCCTCTTCTTTGAGTCAGTCAACCTTCTCCTGATGTGTCAAGTCGTCATGGAGCTCCTTTGTTTTTACTCATCGTCCACAGTACAGCTCATTGTCTCTCAACAGCTCATCTGAATCATGAATGTGACTCAGGTTCTTGGATGACATCAAGGTTTTAGAACAGAAGGTGGTTTTCCAGAAACGATCTTAGTTCAGTCAGTATCTCCAAACAGCAGTTTTTAAAATCTACTCTGTAGTGATCGTGGCGCTTTTGTGAAACCTTGAACAGTAAATAGATTCTTTCCTTTTTGACAAAGCATATAGTTAGGGAGGTTTTTTCCTGTTGAAAGGATGTTTTTCCTTCCCACCGTCAACAAGGGCTTGCTCATAGAGGGTCATATGATTGTTGGGTTTTCTCTGTATTATTCTTTACCTTACAATGTAAAGCGACTTGAGGCGACTGTTGTTGTGATTATATAAATATAAATTAATTGAATTCAAGAGACCCGTTCTGCTTCATGTCAGTAACCAAGCCTTGATTGACATAATGCTCCAAGGACGAAGAACTTCTGCAACTGCCTTTGTGCTTCACCTGACGGTTAAACTAAGAACCTCAGGTTATTCACTCCTTTCATTTCAATGTTGTACCTTCATCCACTCAGAGCACAGGACAGGTGTGCTGTGCCGTGTGATCAACTATACCTATGGCTTCAGCTCATAAACCACATTAGTCCACATCAGATCAGGTGTTATTTGGTTCATATCGGCCCAGCCCAGGTGTGCAGTCTACCCGAGTCTGTTTCGTGTCCTCAACTCTCCCCCTTTTCTCTCCAGGAGCGTGTGCAGAAGAGTTTTCCTCACCCGATTGATAAATGGGCACTCAGTGATGCTCAGAGTGCCATTGAGAAGAGGAGAAGGAGGAACCCACTGGCGCTGCCTGTCGATAAGATCCATCCCCTGCTCAAGGTACACTTCTTCAGCATTGGGCTTACACACATTTCCCATGATGCCCTGATTCTGTTTACCATGGTGCTATGCTTTAGGAGGTGCTGGGCTATAAGATCGACCACCAGGTGTCCGTGTACATGGTCGCTGTCCTGGAGTACATCTCTGCTGACATCCTGAAGCTGGCAGGAAATTACGTGAGGAACATTCGACATTATGAGATCTCCCAGCAGGATATCACCGTGGCCATGTGTGCCGACAAGGTCGCACTCGCACACGCACACGCACAGAGCAAAATAAAACAGTCCATGTGAAAGCTCCACACTGTGCAGCCGTTCAGTCTGTCTCTTGGTTTGGAGGAACCTTTAAGCTCTGCGTGTCTTACCTGTAGGTCTGTGTTTCCGCCTGTGTGTTGCTGTGCAGGTGTTGATGAACATGTTCCACCAGGATGAGGAGGACATCAGCGGCTTCCCACTAATGGATGAGGAGCCATCGGCCAATGAGGAGCAGAGTTACTATGAGCTGGTGAAGAGCTTCATGGCTGACTGTCGGCAGTACGTGAGGCAGCTCAACTTAATCATCAGGGTGTTCAGAGAGCCCTTCAACTCCAACTCCATGCTCTACTCCCAGCACGTACGTCCCACCAGTGACAGCAATAACTGTGGTCTGATCAATAGCTTTATCCCAATTATTAACTACTGTCTGATGAGTGATTGGTGGGAGAGACTGATCTGTGTGATTGAGTGATTAATGAGATTTATACATTGTTGTGAATGACGATGATAGTGACATGATCAGTGACATTCATGAGTTGGTATAATTGATCAATCTCTGATTGATTGTGTGATCAGTCGGTGCAATGTGATTGGTTTAATTGATCAGCATGCGTGTGATCGATTGCAGGATGTGGACAGCATCTTCAGTCGGATCCTAGATATCCACGAGGTGACGGTGAAGCTGCTTGGTCTGATCGAGGACACAGTGGAGATGACCGGTGAGGGAAGTCCTCATCCTCTGGTGGGGAGCTGCTTCGAGGACCTGGCTGAGGTCTGTACACCTGTGTGATTGATCGTTTTATCGATCGGTTGTCTGCTTCTGGAGTGACGTGAGCTTTGATTGGCAGGAGTTGGCTTTTGACCCCTATGAGACATATGCTCAGGACATCCTGCGCTCTGGCTTCCACGAACACTTCCTCAGTCAGGTGTCCAAACCTGGAGCTTCCTTCCACCTGCAGGTGAGGCCAGTACTCTGATGACAATGGTTCTGGTCAGAGAGTAAGCATGGCTTACAGACTGTGTGGAGTTAAATGTGAAAACAGACCTTTCTTACCTTTGACCTCTTTGCTCTGAGGTTCTAGGATCAGTTGCTCATTTTAGGTCACACTGAATAAAAAATAAAGCCTGTAGTATTTCCTGCACATTCGTTGGCTAACAACTTATCAGTCACAAGTTGTTAGCCAATGAGCGAGCGGTTTCACAGTCAGAGTCACCTTTCCTCTGATGTCATAAAACAAACAGACAAGCAGGTGTACCTGTCAGCTGATTTTCATGTGAGAAGAACCTCTGCTCAGGTGTGTACCATGTTGATAGAGATCAGTGTGTGCAGCGGGTCACGTGACCACTGATGATAAAGCATCTGTCTGTCTGTCTGTCTGTCTGCAGTCCATCTGCGAGGGCTTTAAAGAGGCCGTTCAGTACGTTCTGCCCAGACTGCTGCTCACACCCGTTTACCACTGCCTGCACCTGTTCGAGATCCTCAAGGTGAGTCTCCTGACAGTGACGTTTGTACTTCTCCATTAAATCTGTTTCCTGCTGCGTGTTTCTGCACGCTTCCACCCGCAAAGATCAAGAGAGGTGATGCTGAGGGCTCTAGATTCAACACAGAAGTACACCTGTAACGCACCTGTAACACATCTGCATTATACCTGCACTATACCTGTAACACACCTGGTCATAGCACCGCCTTATTACACAGCAGTATCCTGCCACAGAGCATGAGCAGTTCCCTGCAGGCCAGCAGTGGTTGAGCACATGAAACTAGTCTCAGGTAAACCCAGTCAGGTGCAGTGATGGCACACATCATACCAGTCTCCTGTGGAGCCGGAGCCGGTCCAGGTTTGGGACTTTCCACTGCGGCCATAAGCTGCTTTGCCCCCTCTGAGGGCAAATCTCTGAAATACCTCCAGTCATGAAGTGCAGATTATTTCACAGCTGAGGGCTCAGAGGGGGTCCTGGACTCTGATTGGACAGCACAGGTTTGTGCTTGGTTCTCTGTCTGATGGAGGTAGTTAGCCCCTCCCCCTTCTGTTTCCACAGCAACTAGAAGAGAAGAGTAAGGATGATGAGGATAAAGAGTGTCTGAAACAGGCCATCACGGCTTTGCTCAACCTGCAGAGTAGCATGGAGAGGATCTGTTCCAGGAGCCTGGCCAAGAGGAGGCTCAGGTATGCACGCATGTATGCACACACACACACACACACACACACACACACACACACACACACGTGCCCAATGGACGGGCAGAGGGTGGTTCAAGCAGCACCCTGACTCATGGAGGGCACGAATAGAAATGATAATAATAACCTTGTGACTGACAGCAGGTTATTGATCTTTACCTGTTCGTCAATAACAAATAAGCATCAGACGTTTAGACTGGAAACCACACGAGAGCAAGAACTGCTCCTTTACCTGTTCATGGTAAAGAGTCACCCTTACACCTGCACCACCTACAGGGTGTGTCTGAGATCTTCAAGTGGACCGGAACCAGGACAGAACCAGAACCAGCTGAGTTCAGCTGTTACAGCCTGAGACTCGGCAGCAGCTCGCACTCTGCACAAACACTGTGGGTGGGACTCCGCCCATCCTCTGCGTTTCCCTTTGGACCAAAATAGAGCAGGATGGGGAGGGGAGGGTTCGTTAGGGTCGCTGGTGGGGGGGTGGCGGTGTTTGGAGGAAGTGGCGTAAGCGTGAGGGCAGCTTATTGTTCTCTGTTAGAAAGAAAAGAGCTCAGAGAGAGAGGGGAAAAGCTGCTGCTGCCCGCTCAGTAAAGTTTCTTCTTTATTACACTGATCGCCTGAACAACGAGACGAGCAGGCGGAGGACCCACGGTTGGATGACTGGGAGGTGGACATGAGGACGTAGGTGACCTCTCTTTGTTCTCTCTGTGTTTTCCTGCAGGCAGCAGGCGTGATGGTGGTAGACAAAGAGTGATGGAGGTAAAATGGAGAAAAGCTGTGACTTAAATACGACCTTTAAAAATCTAAATGTTAAAGTGTTTTTATTTTTAAAAGTTAATGCTAAAAAATGGACAACTAATGAGGTGATTTGGTTGGTTTTAAGTTTCTGAGATGTGGAGGGTTCAGCTCTGACAAACTGAGTTCATCAGGCTCAGAACAAATTATGATTTTGTCAACGGGTGAAAAATGGAGGTGTGGTTAAACTGATGCCCTGCCCACCATCCAGGATGCTGCTTTGAACTGGATGCTGGATGCTCCCTATTCTACCTAGCCTCGGAGGAAACGGCGTCCATGACCTCCAAACTGAATCTCAGCTTCTGATTGGTCAGAGCACAGCAGTTTTCATTCCACCCAAAACAAGCTCTGAGGAGGTGGAGGTGTTTCCCTCTGTGGTTGAGCACCACCTGTGCTCAGAGTCCGGCTAATAAAGTGACCTGAACACAGCGCAGACCCCACCCACTGAAGCACCCACTGAACAGCACGAAGCAGATATCCTCCATCAACACCTTCCATCTCCTCACTGACGGAGTTACAGAAGAGCTGCTGTAGCTCACAGAGAAACAAACATGCTGCTGGAAAAACTTTGTTCTTGTGCTCAAAGTGAAAAAGATTTATGTTAGCCTTTAAGGCTGGTGGAAGTAGAAAGAACTGGTGGTGCAGTTAGAGCCATCACTGGTTAGACAAAGATGTGTTTCGTAACTCTGAACAACACCACAGTGGATTTTAAATCTGTCCCGCTGAGACTGAACTGCAAGCTTCCAGTTTTAGTCATCGACAGTTTAACACTTACTGCCATGTTGGACACAGTCCGCCATGTTCAGAGGTAATTGGGCTGACGTGCTTCGTGGTCAGGTGAGGCCCTCATTTTTCCATGACAAATGAAACTGACAATGTGTGAAGTTGAATTTATATTTTCAAGCTTTTTTTAATGCACTACTTTTGTTGCAAATCTTATTAAAGCTGAACGTCAGTGCTTTAGTCACAGGTAGACTGATTTTAAATCCACTGTGTCCTTGCCCATTATGTAGGCTGGTAATGAATTACCAAAGGCAGGTGGAAGTTGGTAGACACTGATGAAGGCTGGTGGATGCCGTGGGGTAGGGAGGGTGATGGATGGTAGAGATATATGAAAGCCGATAGTGGTAGATAAACAACAGTGCAGGTTGGTGGGTTTAAAATTATACTGATGGTCATTGGTAGGGGTAGATAAATATCAGTTGGAGGTAGACAGTTGTTGGTTGGAGGTAGGTAAACATCTGTTGTTGGAGCCAGGCCCTTGTCGGGTGGATGTAGACAAATTTTTGTCGAAAAACAACAAATGTTGGGTGAGTGACAATTGTTTGTAGATAAACATCTGTTGGAGGCAGGCCCTGGGCGAGTGGAGACAAGTAAATGTGGTTGAGGTGCTGGTGCAGCCCAGTGAAGCCCCGCCTCCACATACCTCGGGGGTTTAGGCTGTAATGTGATTAGTGAGCGGCTCGCAGGAACAACAGGCTCAGCAAATAAAGCAGCAGTCTGTCCACTCTCAGGTCCTCCTGATATCCAATCAATCAGACCTTCAGGGTTATCAATGCATCTGATCAGTGCTGACAAGTTTTCTCATGGCTGCAGGGGTCACACCCTGATGACATCACATTTGTGTTGTTGCTGATCAAAGACTGTTATTATTATTATTGTTATTACTATTATTATTATTTTTTTTTTTTTTCCCCACACGTTAATCAGAAACCCAGTACTGCCATTGATAAAATCAATACACATGCTTATTAATGACGATGTCACTGTGTCTCTGTCACAGTGTGGCTGTTTGTCCCAGCTGAGGTCTGAGTCTTCCTGCTGTGACCTCACTTCCTGTTGTCGCAGCAGCTTTGCTGGTTTGTACAAAGTCTGACCTCCTCAGCCAATCAGAACTCACCCTGATGTCACATGCGCGTCTAAACCAACCCAATGATAAATGAGCAGCTCTGTTAGCAGTGAACTAACTTCCAATAACGTAGTGATCAATAGCTGATCAAAAATGTTGTCTGTGTGAGCACAGGAAGAAAGCAGCAGCTGACAGGAAGTGATACATGTGTAACTCTGACCTCAGCTCATAACTTCAAGAGCTGCTATACAGCTGCTGCTTTTATTGTGAAAGTCTTGTGATTTCCTTAAATGTGTTTCTCACTGAAACAGAGACCCGCCCCCTCTGGCTCTCTCCGTCCTCCTCATTAACTCTTCTTCTTCTCTGTATTCTTGCTCCTGTTTGGCGGCGTGCAGCGAATCAGCGTGCCGTTTCTACTGCCACCAGATGAAGGGTAAGCACCTCGCCATCAAGAAGATGAACGAGATCCAAAAGAACATTGACGGCTGGGAGGGGAAGGACATCGGCCAATGCTGCAATGAGTTCATCATGGAGGGTACCTTGACCCGTGTCGGCGCCAAACACGAACGCCACATCTTCCTGTTCGACGGCCTGATGATCTGCTGCAAGTCTAATCATGGCCCGCCGCGGCTGCCTGGCGCCAGTTCCACTGCAGAGTACCGCCTCAAAGAAAAGTTCTTCATGCGGAAAGTTCAGATCAATGACAAAGATGACAAGGAGGGTGAGTACCGCCATGCCTTTGAGATCATCCTGAAAGACGGCAATAGCGTGGTGTTCGCCGCCAAGTCTGCAGAGGAGAAGAACGGCTGGATGGCGGCGCTGATCTCGCTGCAGTACCGGAGCACGCTGGAGCGCATGCTGGACACCGCCATGCTGCAGGAGGAGAAGGAGGAGCAGATGAGGCTCCCGGGTGCCGAGGTATACCGCTTTGCCGAGCCCGACTCCGAGGAGAACGTCGTGTTCGAGGAGAACGTCCAGTCCAAGTCTGGTATTCCCATCATCAAGGCAGGGACTGTCCTGAAACTGATCGAGAGACTCACCTTCCACATGTATGCAGGTGAGGCGTGATGTCACACAGGTGAGATGTCATACTATAGTTTATACCTGCTGCTGTTTTAGCTTCCTGACCTTTAGTTTCAGTTTCAACACTCTTGTGGTGGCGAGCTGAGACTTAAGGGTGATGTGGGCACCAACTGGGTCATATATCTGAAAATGATAACACGATGAGTACAGGTGTGACGTAGTAGCTTAAGTTGTAGAGGCTGCTCTCAGTGATCTGATTGATCTGATCCCTCATTGATCTGTTCGTATTTTCTCATTCAGATCCAAACTTCGTCCGGACTTTTCTGACCACCTACAGATCATTCTGCAAACCTCAGGAGCTGCTGGACCTGCTCATAGAGAGGTGAGCTCACCTGCCAGGTCACAGTGATCAATCAGAACGCCTGCTCTCACACAATTAACACCAGAACCACCAAAGCGTTCACATCAGTCTGTTTCATTAACACCTCCGTCGTCTCGTGTGTTATTGGGTTTATTTATCATTTTAAAAAATAGGACCATATATACAGCAGACGTGTTCATTTTTACCCCTGCAGAATTTCATACCACATTGCTCAACATTCAGGTCATGTCTGGTTGCCTAGCAACACATATTGTTTACACGCAATTTCATATAAAGAGTGTGGAGATCTGGGCGGGTTGCCAGCTGTGCAGAGCAGTGGTGGAGGCGTAGCTGAACTGAGCAAAGAGTCCAGAGTGTGGAGAACCAATTAAAGCAAATCTAAGGAGCTTGGAAAGAAAGCATCTGGACTTCTTTAAGTTTCTTGAAGACGTTTCATCCGAGAAGCTTCTTCAGTTCTAAAACCAGTTGGTGGAGAGTCCCAGATTTAAGTCCTATTGGGAGATGTCCCTTAAGAGGGCTGTTGACCCACTATTGATCATCTGCCTAATCACATGAGCCAAGGTGTGAAAAAAGCTGTGGTTGTGGGAAGAAAAAGAAGAAGTGGACATAGATGGCTTCTTTCATTCCTCTGTTTTCTTCTTTTGGGGAGAATGAAGCCATCTATGTCCACTGTGAACAACCATCCTTGAACAGAGGGCGGAGCTTATGACACTAACTGTCTGCCATCTATAATCCAGTTTTGAGATCCTACCCAGACGCCTTAATGCCCACTCACATCCTGGGCCATTTGACCTCAGTAAGTCACATGATAGGGTAGAGCAAGGTCTCACTAAGGGTTCACCTGAAACCTTGGCTGATTGTGACCCACACTCGTTTTCACACCTTGGCTCATGTGATTAGGCAGAGGACCAATAGGGGGTCCACAACCCTCTTAGGGACACAGGGCTGAAATCTGGGACTCTCCACCATTTGCTCTTAGAACTGAAGAAGCTTCTCAGATGAAACGTCTTCAAGAAACTTAAAGAAGTCCAGATGCTTTTCTTTCCAAGCTCCTTAGACTACGATGACCTGGATGACTGAGAACCTTCACAGACAATCGGAGCAAATAAAGAGTGAGGAGCAGAGCTGAGGAGGAGCAGAGCAGAGCAGAGGTCTTCTGTTAATGGTTTCAGTTTTCTCCATTTTGAAGATGGAAACCATCTTTCATCGGGCTGAAATTTGCCGATATTCCTGCCTCCTTGTGGACTGTGGATCTCAACAGGTGTGCTTCCGTTCTCAGCTCTGTGATGTTGATGTTTTCAGGTTTGAGATCCCGGAGCCAAAGCCGGCTGATGCCAGTCAGACAGAGGGAGGAGAACAGCCACCCAGCGCTGAACTCAAACGCTTCCGGAAAGAGTTTGTTCAACCTGTTCAACTCAGGTAGGGAGCGCTCCTCCTGCTAGAAGAGTCACACCTGTTCTCTGCACTGAGTTTTGTTTACATTTCTACTTGAGTTTGGATTAAATTAAAAAAGTCTGATTTGACTTTAATTTAGTAATCTCCTCTTCCTGGTCCTGCTCTTCCTCATTTGTTTTCTCCCTCTCCTCTTCCTCCTTGTCCTCCTGCAGAGTGTTGAACGTTTGTCGTCACTGGGTCGAACATCACTTCTATGATTTTGAGAGAGACCCTCTCCTTCTGAGCGAGATGGAGGACTTCATTGCTTCAGTCAAAGGTACATACAGGTGTTCAGAAAGGTGTTCGCAGCAGAGACGATAATGATTTTTCAAAAATCAAATAGTTTTAAAAAAGTCAGGTATATTTTTCTTACAAGATAAAATTTAATATAAAAACAGAAGACAGAAGAGCTACTCACGAAGGATATTCTGAAGATGATTTCCTGGTGTTTGTCAGTGTAAATATGTAACAGCTGTAGCAAGGAAATTATGTCATGTGTTGTAGGTAAGGCGATGAAGAAGTGGGTGGAGTCAATCACCAAGATCATCCAGAGGAAGAAGCAGGTCCAGGTGAGCATGCCCAGTCACAGCATCACCTTCCAGAATTCCCCTCCTCCCATCGAATGGCACATCTGCAAACCCGGAGACACTGAGCACTTCGACCTTATGACCCTGCACCCCATCGAAATCGCCCGCCAGCTCACCCTACTTGAGTCCGACTTTTACAGGTAACATGCCATCCCACACCTGTCTTGCACCAGTCTGACACCTGTCCCACTCCCATCTAACCGCTGACCTCCACCTGCAGGGCGGTGCAACCATCTGAGCTGGTCGGCAGCGTCTGGACCAAAGAGGACAAAGAGATCCACTCGCCCAACCTGTTACGGATGATCCGACACACCACCAACCTCACCCTGTGGTTTGAAAAGTAAGCCTTACTTTGACATCATGGGGGGGCGGACTTTAGTGTGCAGTAACTAAACTCCATAAGTAAGCCTAAATAAGTAAGTCTGATGTCAGCTGTACTTGCTCTGCAGGTGTATCGTAGAGACAGAGAACCTGGAAGAACGAGTTGCTGTCTTTTCTCGGATCATTGAAATCCTGCAGGTGTTTCAGGAGCTCAACAATTTCAATGGTGTCCTAGAGGTCGTCAGCGCCATGAACTCTGCACCTGTGTACAGACTGGATCACACCTTTGAGGTATTGACCACAAACTATATGTAATCATTTCTCATCTTTGACACCAGAAGGTGGTGCTAACTAGAAGGATCTGAGTTTAATCTGCTGACACAGAATGTGAATGTTGTTATTCCCAGAAAGTGTCATCCTGAGAAATTTAAAACTTGTTTGAAGAAGAAGAATTGGATTTGTTGGTTTATGGTTGCAGCAAATTCCGAGTCGTCAGAGAAAAATCCTGGAGGACGCTCATGAGCTCAGCGAGGACCACTACAAGAAGTACCTGGCTAAACTGCGCTCCATCAACCCTCCCTGTGTCCCCTTCTTTGGTATGATTCAATTCTCATCTATCTCTAAAGGATAACTATACAGCTCAAAGGTCAGATAACTCTGTGTGTGTGTGTGTGTGAGACAGGAATCTACCTGACCAACATCCTGAAAACGGAGGAGGGAAACCCTGACTTCCTGCACCGACATGGCAAAGACCTGATCAACTTCAGCAAGAGACGGAAAGTGGCCGAGATCACCGGAGAGATCCAGCAGTACCAGAACCAGCCATACTGTCTGCGGGTGGAGGGTGACATCAGAGTGAGGACACACCCCCTCACTTCCTGTTCACACACACACACACACACACACACACAACAATCGTGTTTCACCACAAACACGCAGCAAAGTACAATCAGGTTACAAAAGGGGAGACATGGTGAGTTGGCGATGAGCGACTAAAAAAAAAATAAAAATAAATATATATATATAGCACCAAATCACAACAACAGTCGCCTCAAGGTGCCTTAAATTGTAAGGTAGACCCTACAATCATATGACCACGCTATGGCCAAGCGCTTTGGAGACAGTGGGATGGGAAAAACTCCCTTTTAACAGGAAGAAACCTCCAGCAGAACCAGGCTCTGGGAGGGGCGGCCATCTGCCGCGACTGGTTGGGGTGATCTGATTGCAGCATAACTAAGGGAGGATTCAGGGTCACCTGATCCAGCCCTAACTATATGCTTTAGCAAAAAGTAAAGTTTTAAGCCTGATCTTAAAAGTAGTGTCTGTATCCTGAATCCAAAGTGGAAGCTGGTTCCATAGAAGAGGGGCCTGAAAACTGAAGGCTCTGCCTCCCATTCTACTTTTAAATACTCTAGGAACAACAAGTAAGCCTGCAGTGTGAGAGCGAAGTGCTCTAATGGGGTGATACGGTACTATAAGGTCATTAAGATAAGATGGGGTCTGATTATTCAAGACCTTTTATGTGAGGAGCAGGATTTTGGATTCTGGATTTAACAGGGAGCCAACGATGTGTGGTTAGAGCAGTGGTTGGAGCATGGTCTTTTGGTGTTGATGTGTATCTGTTTTGTATTTGTGGAGCAGAAGTTCTTTGAGAACCTGAACCCGATGGGGGACCTGTCGGAGAAAGACTTCAGTGATTATCTCTTCCACAAATCTCTGGAGATCGAACCTCGCCAGCTCCGATCGGCTCCTCGATTTGTAAGTACAAGCGCAGCAGCACCTTCTCATGTTTAACCTGTGACATGTAGGACACTAACGAACTCACCTCCTGCAGGCAAAGAAGTACACCTATCCTCTGAAGTCTCCGGGGATCCGTCCCACTTCGGCCCGACCTGGCACCATGAGACACCCAACGCCGCTGCAGAACGAGCCCAGGAAGATCAGCTACAGCCGCATCCCGGACAGCGAGTCCGAGGGGACGCCGGCCTCTGCCCCCAACTCTCCCCGTACCCCCCTCACCCCGCCCCCTGCCTCTGCCGCCTCCAGCTCCACAGATGTGGGCAGTGTGTTCGACTCGCCACAAGGACCCAGCAGCCCATTCCACTCCAGTAAGACCCGCCCACTCACACTGACACTAAACCCGCCCACTGATATTATTGACCGAACATGTGACCACCCAACCCTATTGGCTGTCTTTGGGTTGGAACCGAGGGTTCCTGTTGGCTGCGTGTCCACCTGTGTGTCCCTGACAGGTCACGTCAGCAGCAGGACCAATCAAACACAAAGTAAGCCTCTTAGTCTTAACGAGGAGGCGATGACCTGCTGTCACCCCGTCTCACCTGCTAGCTTCGCCTTCGTGCTGCGCATCAGGACGTTCTCAGTGCGTCTCCTCACACTTTCCTCCACGATTGCACCACCTCTCCTCACGCGCACATCCACCATCGCGCCTCGTCTCCTCACGCTCTGCTCCACCATCACGCCTCCTCTCCTCACGCTCAGCTCCACCATCGCGCCTCCTCTCCTCACGCTCAGCTCCACCATCGCGCCTCCTCTCCTCACGCTCGGCTCCACCATCGCGCCTCCTCTCCTCATGCTCGCCTCCACCATCGCGCCTCCTCTCCCCATGCTTGCCTCCACCATCGCACCTCCTCTCCTTATGCTCGGCTTCACCATCGTGCCTCCTCTCTTCATGCGCACCTTGACCATCGTTCCTCCTCTCCTCATGCGCACCTTGACCATCGTGCCTCCTCTCCTCGCGCTCGCCTCCACTGTCGCGCCTCCTCTCTGCAGGATGATGTCACCACTCCTCTCCCTTCCTCACAGTGTTTCTCCTCTTCACTTGCAGCCTGCGACAGCATCTTTGCTGTGGTCTCTCTGCCTCACGGCCCACGTTAGTATGACCTTCCTGACTCTGCGTACATCTGCTCCATAGCTCACTTGCAACCCACACATCACACCTGTCTGAGTGTCTCTCACCTGTCTCAGTCTATTTCAGGTTTCTGTTGCATTGTTAATGATTACTCGTTGCTATAGAGGATATTGATTAGACTTCCTATTGTGTCTCACCTGTGCATGACATCACACCCATGGTATTAGTTTGTCTCCATAGAAATCGTCAGCTGGCAGCTGGTTGTTGTTTTACTGTCTCTGGAACAGCTAGGAAGAAAGAAGGTGTCCTGGAATTAAAAAACAACCTCCTAGAAAATAAGTAAACCCTAACCTCACTCTTGGGGAAGGAGGGTGCTCTAAGGTGGGGAAGGTAGAGCAGGTCATCTACTAATCGCAAGGTTGGGGGTTCGATCCCTGGCTGCTCCAGCCAGCTGTCAAATATCCTTCCAAGATACTAAGTTGCTCTCCGATGCATCCATCGGAGTGTGAATGTCAGATAGAAACCCTTAACCCAAGCATAGAAAAAAGTGCTTGTGTGAAAGAGGCGTGCTGTAAAAAGACACTGGAGTCCATTTTCCGTCTGGATACAGTTGGACTGCAGTGTCTCATGGTTCAGGCAGCAGTTGAAGACCGAGATCTTTGCAGGCCGCTCTCAGGCTGCCTAAACTGATTTTGGGGATGTACCGTCTGGATACAGTCTGGCTCACCTGAATTCACTTTTATTCGTACCTTCCTGGTTCTATACCTGTATGCTGGAACAGGAATCGTCTTTGGGTCGTCCTGAGCATCAGTTCAGAGTACCTGACTTGCTTGGATAGGTTCTATAATGTGCCCTGTCTGCTGCTCTTCCATGCACACAGTGACAATGAATCCTGAAGGGAGGGAAGTTCCTCAATCAGGTGGTGCGCTGGATTAGCATTAGGGTGGAGCTGAGGGAAACATGGCAGGCAGGCCTGGGACATCTGTCTTCATCTACCACCTCCACAGCATCCTGCGTTCCAAACTTTATTGCTGAGGCAGTTGTATGGAGCTGTAAGTAATGTGACCACCCCCTGGGTGGGTTCCGGTATCGGGCTCCTATGTGAGCTGTTAGTTCCTTCGAAGGCACTAATAAGTCAGACTCCCGATGGGTGTTTAACTCCACTTTTTTGGTCAGAAAGCAGAGGGAGGGTTTGCACTTCTTCTGCTTGCTCTTCAGCTAGAAAAAGTTGGCGTGCCCACTCTGGGTCAGGGACGAGTTGTTGCACCAAGTGGAGTCTGTTCACAGTGGAGAACAGTCCACAGGGTGGAGGGTGGAGAAGGATATGGTTGGCCCCCTGTACCTCTATGGAAATGAGCTTCTGGGGTCAGTTTCAGAGGTACTGGGAGGAGTTCAGAGTAGAGCTGCTCTTCCTCCTCAACATTGAATGGTGTTAGCTTAGGTGGTTCATGTGACCAGGATACTTGTCTTAGGTGAGGTGTTTCAGTCTACTTGGAGGCCCCAGGCAAAACCTGGAGAGATGACTGGTCAGCTCTTTTGGGAACGCTGTTCCCTCACAAGAGAGGAGGTCTGGGAGTGTCTGTTTAGACTGCTGCCCTGAAACCTGATAAGATGTGGACGGATGATCTGTAGTTGACTTCACTTGTATTTTTCTGTTTTAAGAAATTCTAACTTTTGAATAAAGTATTTAAAGCATAAAATTAACAAGCAAGAAACCGACCTACTGCTGGCTGCTGTGTCTTCTGTGTGGTTCTCCTGTTTGTTCTCCCTCGTTCTAATAGTGTCTGTCATCTGGCTGCTTTCAGGGTCCTCTTCGGTATCCTCCATGGTGAGCTTCAGTCGGGCTTCTGAGGATGTTCCTGTTCCTCCTCCTGTTCCTCCCCGTAGACGACCAGAGTCAGCTCCTGCTGAGTCTTCCCCCTCCAAGGTACCCCCTGAGGAGCTTTTGGACTGCGAGAACTTTTCAGGGTTCCTTTTATTCTTTGAGTATCACAGAGCAGGAACCACCAAATTCTTAGAACCTGTTTTTAGTTTCAAGCTGGTTACTTTGTAAAACCGGAGGAATGTTTCCTGTGGTTCTGTGGCTTTTCCAGCCCAGAAGTGTAGCCTCCACCTTGTTGTTGTAGTTGTTGCTGTGTCAACCTGTTGGCGTCCTGTTATGGTGTAAATGTAAACAAAGGTCTGTGGTTGGTGAGGAGGTGGGGCTGTTGTCTGAAGGCGCCTCCTCAAATCAATCTTTATTTCATGTTTAATTTGTTGATAAATTTTAATTTGAATGTGACCTCATGCGTTTGACCCCTCCCCCTTTCTCCCTCACAGATAGTGTCAAAGTTGGACAGCCCCCCCGCCATTCCGCCTCGTCAGCCCACCTGTAAGCTGCACCCCTCTCGTTACTCATCGTTGTCATCGTCACCGCCTGACAGTCCCCCCTCCCTGCCTCCACGAGAGCCCCTCAGCT
>VVHJ01039984.1:17799-30465 GCA_015107715.1 Tylochromis polylepis | reverse complement strand
TCAGAGAAAAATAGTTTCTTTGCTATGAAGTGGCCAACACACACACACACACACACACACACACACACACACACACACACACATACAAATACAAATACAAGAACAAGACTGACTTTGAGAGAAATATCTGCTTCTTTTACACACGTCACTATCGCACCATCTGGTTGCTAACTTTAATTGTCTGCTGCGTGGTGTAAGGCATGAACTTTTTTCCAGCATGATTGTGTGTTAAATCAGAGTTGCATCCATCGATTAATTTGTAAATATAAATGTTAAATCAGTGAATGTTTGAGTATGAAATGAATTCATTACCCAGACCGGCAGACTGATTTGATCAATGAGTTTAATATTCAGAACTATTCAACCCAAAGGCAGATTTTATAAAATCTTAAAACTGACATATATTTAATAAGGCAAGAAGCATGTAGCATGAACTATTTGTAAAGTTTGCCCAATTAGAAGGTTTCTAACTAGCTTTGTTATCCTTGACTGTAATTTATATGTAAAATCTGCAGAATACCGCAGGTAGTGAAAAGCATTTCTAAATTTCCTTCCATAGTGGTCAGAAGCACAAATTGTATGATGGTAGCCATCACTGACAAGTAGAGCACCTTAAAAGTACAATTGAGGAACTTTTTCAGTAACTTTCCTCCACTGCAAAAAAAAAGAGACACAGGCTCATTTTCTTCTGATTTATAGCATGGACCTTGGCCAAAGGGGAAGGAGGAGGGAGGTGATTATGAGGAGGAATAGGAGGAGAAAAGGCACAAGAAACAGAAGCTAAAGAATGAGAGCGGACAAGGAAATAAGGAGGATTGCAATAAGAGGAAATAGAGAAGGTGAAAGATGGGAAGTGTAGCAGTGCGAAAGATGCAGAGTGCGAGCAGCAGAAAGGTAGGTCAAAGCAAGAAGAGATACAGATCAAGAGGTTGAGGAAAGCCAGAGACAACAGTAAACAAGGTGATGCACCCATGTCTTCGACTGTCAAAGCAGCCAAAGCGCTACGAGTACAGAAACAAACGGCCTCGACTGTCAAGGAACCGGGACCTGAACCCCAGCAGCAAAGCATGTGAAACGAAAACACCTGCAACCGTCGTAAGAGCAGGAACAACACCGGCAGAAATGAGACAAAATAATAATAATGATTAGAGAAAAAAAAATCATTTGTTTGAAATGTATTTGTCATATACAGGATATAATAAGTCAAACACCTACAACATAGCTTTGTGTGTGTGGAGTTAGAACTTTGGCTTCTGTCTCATTACAGTGAGTTCTTGCCAAAAAAGAAGGGGGAAAAAAAGGTGCAAGTAAAGGGCAGGACTGCAATTCAACTTGAAAGCGCACACAAAGTAGAAATCACACATGGTGCTGGTGTGTCAGGAGGATGCTGATCCTTCTGTGAACCCCTCAACAGCTTTCAATTAATATGCCGAGTGTTTTCATCCTCTCTGCGGATGTCGATTCTCGTTATTGGCATTGTTAGCGTTTTCTCCCTAAATACGACGCCTTATAACGATATTCCTAACACGGGATACAGAAATTGCTTGAGGGAAAAGTCTCTCTTTCTTTGTATAGTAAAGCCAAATGAAGAAAAATGGGGTCTAAATATAATGTCCTGGATTCTCTTTGTGGCACAAGCCAGCTCATTAAATTCTCGCATGCGTCTGTGGATGTGTGCCCATATCCAAATCTCCTCTGTTGTAACAGCTGGGCTAGGAGGAGCTATTTTTTTTTCTTTTGGGAGCCGCATCTTATAAGGTAATGGTTTTATCTTAAAATGGTAACATTTTTGGAAATGTTAGCATTCTTGCTATGTAATAAATGACACTGGCGATGTTCTACTCTCTACTTAATATTTAGCTGTAGCCAGGAATCAGTTACCTAAAGACAGGGCCAACAGCTCCACTGATTCTGTCATAAATTCAACTAAGTGTGACAACCCATCACCTACCCCACAGCTCGTGTTATACTGTCTTTTTTCCTGTATCCTTCTCATCACAGTAGCTTCTCGATTAAAGACTAGCAGAAAGAAACTAGGAAGTTGTGACTTGTAGCCTGGAACTACTGTGGCAATTAATCCCCCCATAAACCATAACTTGCCATATTTCCACCTTCCACATTATACGGAACACAAAAAACAAGACATAAGACGCTAATAAGTGAGCTTTACAAATACTAGCAGGTAGATTTTCTCCTTTATTAACATTTTACAGAGCTGGGGTTTCAAATATTTAGGAAAAAGCCCACTTCAAACCGTCACCTAGTGCTATGTTTACATTAAAAAGACACACCTCCTTAATATTTTTTCCTCGTGTAACTTTTACAGTCAGTCAGGGAACAGCTGACGAATGAACAGCAAGGTTTTACAATTGTGACAAGTCTTAAGAAATGCATCCAAGAAAATAAAAATGTGTAATTTCCTTGTTTGTTTGTTTTTTTTTTTCTTGATTCCATAAGTCTGTTTTTGACAAAATAAAAAAAGACATCTAATGGTTTCACAGTTGAGGGAGAAACTGGGATTCTTGTCATTTTTTTAATTATTATAACTGGATTTACAAATATTTAGTTTGTCATAAAAGAAAATAGCTGGCATATATTTAACGAAAAAACTCAGTTTAATAGGTAACACAAATGAGCGCACACACACACACGAACATGAACACACCAGATGGTGGGAACATGTGCATTTTCAGAAGTACTTTGTGAAATGACTGCAGACGGTTGAATCTGGTCTGACAGACACCCTAACACTTACCTGGATACTGCCTTCATGAATGACTCATCGTTTTCCTTTCCTGACTCACGTTTCCTAACTACCCACATGGTCATTCACGTTTTATGAATCGACGGTGTTGGCGTAGCTCGTTTATGATAAGAGTTATCAAATGGCTTTGTTAAGGGAACTTTAAAATAGTTTTGGCAACAGGAAGTTTGCAAATTAGCAAAAACATTAAACTGCTTAACAAAAGGTGGTAATAAAAGGACGTTTTATGGAGGAGGTACATCACTGAGGAGGGGGGTTTATAAAAAGCTCGCACATCAAACAGAAAGAAACCAGAAATCAAATCAATCATGACAAGCAAAACTGCAAGCAGATCCTATAAATAGAAATTGTGTGCCGTACGTAGACTGACGCCCATAAAGTACGAATGAATCCAAACACAAAAGCAGATAGTTGCCTCATTATCATGAACACAAATAAAAAGAACAGGCGTTAGCATCTGATGTGCCCAGTCTTAGTTTCCCCACTCTTCACTGCCACTGCAGCAGCCACAGCGCAAGAACAAATGAGAACGCAAATGAGCAACTCATTGTGCAGAGTCGCGATTTGTCATGATTAGATATCCCGCTGTGTGAAACATCCGAGAGCAAAAATATGTAGCCTTTGTGGGTGTGATGAATGGCGGGGTCCGTGGCGATGCCATGTGCAGAGAGGTGCAGAATTTTTCACCTTTCACCACACAGGGTTTTAGGCATGCTACAGGTGCACATGCTTGTGCACATCATGAGCAGTGACAGGCAAATTCACTCTTGTTTTCTCTCTTCCTTTTTTTGGAAAAACAATTATTAAATCATATTGTGTCATACACAATATTAGGTAAGCGTTTTTAATGTGGCTGATCAGCGTATACATAAGGGTACGCATCCATATGCACAATAACATCATGGCTTTTGTATCCTGCTGTGAAACTGTAACAAGAATAACAAAATTAAAGGGAGGAAAAAATTCTGAATTTAGTAAATGGATCAGACTTCTAAAGAAATAAAAAGTGAAATCAAAATGTAAATAATTTAACTGTAACACTGAGACACAGTGACAGCTCATCTGTCTAAGATGCTTAAAAAAAGAGAGAAAAAAGAAAAATTATAATTTTCTATTAGATTCTCATTTATCCTGTCCCAATGCTGGGGATAATTTATTAGCAAAAAGGGAACATTAAAATCGCTTCTACTGTTGTGTTTGGAGACTCATCCTGCTTCAGTGTGAAGCTGCAGGTATTAAATATACTCGCACGGAATGACTACAAAACAGCTGAAGGCAATACTCGCTTCAGCTCCTGGCAGCTTTTTATAAGACCTGGATTATATTCACTGTCGACATCTCAGTTTGAAATAGATGTACAACTGTACAGCGCAGTAAAACAAACATACAATCAACCAACAAACACAACAACTACTTTGTCCCGTGTAGAAAATGTGGGTTTAACCTATAACTGTATGCTGGGTCAAGCAACTAGAGCAGAGATGGAGGATAAAGAAGAACGATTATAGATTAAACAGGTGAGCAGTTGTTTCAGCTGCTGGGAGTTGTGATAGGCTCCACCCCCCGAAACGCTGAATTGGATAGGCGGTTCTGAAAATGGATGGATGGGAACGCATTTTGACAGTTGCACCACTGTTATCCTCTCATCTGCTTGTTGTGATGGAGTTTCAGAATGAGCGAGGATCACACTGCTTCTTTACTCGTACATGATGCCTTCTGAAGTGCAGGTAATATTCAGAGGTATTTCCTGACAGCTGCATAAGTCCAGCCAGAAATTTCGTCTTCGAAATGGGAACATTTTAGGTTTAATTAGAATGAATTGAATAGAATGTGATCCCATTATTGGTAACAAATCACTGAGCTGACTTTAGCAATGGAAAAAATTACCTAAAACAATGACAGACAGCCCATTAAGGAGTGAATGACACTATATTTCCCACATGCTAACCATGTATTATTGTTAACAGAGCCAATGAGTCCATTTAAATTAGTGTGCGTGTATTTTTTTTGTTTTGTTTTATGATTGTTCTTCTTGAGATTTGGAGTGTCTTAACTAACATAGAAAGCATTATCCAACAATGTTTTTCAATGGTGGGAGAAACCAGAGCTCCTTGTGTCAACAAACCTCGGCAAACCCCACATTTTATTTGCTCCTAGCACTACAATCAAACCCCATAAATCTGCATAAAAGGATGCGCCATTAAAGAAACGGGAAAAAGGGGGGGTCTATTATATTATACACTAGGGCTGCCATAATGACGTCGACGCGTCTGTGACAGGGGTGTGGTCTCTGGCTCTGCTGAAGTGGAGGGGTGGTGCAGCGGGCTCAAGGGGCAGTGCCAGGCAGGCTGATGGGGCAGGTGGAGATGACTGTGCTAACGAGGTCTCCTTCCTTTCAGTGATGCCAGGGACGTGAGACAAGAGAGCTTGGAGTGTCCAGCTGCAAAGCTGACTGCCTGGAAAAGACCTCTGTGCCTAACCACAAAGAAAGATTTCTGTGTGTGAAATAAAAATGAAAAACAGACACCTGAACGCTGTGTGGGGTCCAGATCATTCACACCCGTCATATTCCAAAACCACATAGATGTGTTTTTGTAACTGCAATACACAACATGAAGCTATGGGGGCAGTATCACCTCTATCACCTCCCAAGACTGCACTCAATACTAACGAAGAAGAACGTAGTGCGACCCGCAAAACAGGAGGACGGAAGAAAATGGAAACGTATTTTAAAAATTGTGAAAGCATTTCATAGAAAACAAAACTTTAAATGCAAGCTGTGCAAAGCTGAGGCTTCTTTCCACGACAGCACTACTGCAGTGCACGAGCATTTAAAACGCCAGTCGTGCCAACGTAGTTATCTAGCTACAGAAATGTGTTTTACAAGAATAAAACAGACAACTGTTTTCAGTGATATACTCAGAAAGGTGTAGTTTTGTTTCCAGCAGAAATAACTTTTGGCGATGTGCAAGAATCAGAGCAATTATAGTACTGGAAACGAACAGAGAGCCGTTTACTTGTTGAGAACGTGGTATATCGAGCGTTGAAGTTTATATTAATCGAGTTTACACAGACGTGATTATCCTGTTATTAGGCAAATTGAAATGTGATTAATAATCAAAATCGCTGAAATGTAATTAGTAACACTCTTTTCTAGTCCTGTGTTACTGGTATTAAGCACAGTTGTAGAGATGAGTTTGTCCTGTAAAGAGGCTCATGCAGCTCTCAAATGCCTGAAGTCATGACAGAGAGCATGTTTAGCATGGTTATCAGCAGCTGGGAACATCATCTCAAAGATAAGCGCAAGCCCCACAGAGCATGTCCACTGCAATCGTGAATCCATGAACTGAATCGCCTGTAAACTTTGGAAATTTGAACTGGAAAATCAAATATTTTTGATTTAATTTGAAGCTTTATTTGAACTTATGGACAGAAGCCATTTTTAGTTTCCTATTTGCACATTATTTTTTTTGTTTAAAATACTACTAGCACTTTAATTTGTATTAGCTAACATTTTAATTTATGTCATTTCATATTCTGATGGCCCTATTGAGTAATGTTAAAAATGCATGTGATTATTTTCCAATACATTTGTTTCCTGGGTTATTATTTTAATTTGCTGTGGGACAAGACAACAGGGTGATATTCACAGGTAGGCAGACTTGAGCAGGTGAGGTACTGGAGCCTAGAACAGGAGGTTTGCACACAGGAAGTGGAGAGAAGTTACTGAAATAATTGTTGATTAGTCCACTATCACAATAATCGTTAGTTGCAGCCCTACTATATACTCACTGGCCACTTTATTTGTTCTTGTTAATGAAAATGTCTAATAAACCAGTCACACGGCAGCAACTCACAACATTTAGGCATATACTATAGATATTTTCATTTCATTTTTTATTTTTATTTTTTCCCCACACATGGTTATATATTGCCTCAATACAACAAAGCACACAATTCATAGAAACATTCTAAACACACCACCATGAGTGAAAAGGAGCAGGACGAAGAAAAAAAATATTATATTACCTGCCCCCATCTTAAACATATTAAATATTAAACAAAAATAGATGGTCTGTCAGTCAGTTACTTGCCAATCAACACTTAAACTAATTAAAATTTATTTTTCACCCATCAGTCTCCATAGTAACCATCTAGACATGGTCAAGATGACCTGCTCAAGCTCAAATCAGGTATCAGAACAGGAAAGAAAGATGATTAGAGTGACTTTGAACATGGCATGGTTGTTGGTGCAACACAGGCCGCTCCGAATATTTCAGAAAGTGCTGATCTGCTGGGATTTTCTCCACACCACCATCTCTAGGGTTTGCAGAGTACAGTCCAAAAAGAGAAAATATGTAGTGAGCGGCAGTTCTCTGAGTGAAAATGCCTTGTTGATACAAGAAGTCAACGGAGAATGGTCAGACTGCTTAAAGCTGATAAGAAGGCAACAGTAACTCAAATACCCACTCGATATGACAGAGTTATGCAGACCAGCATCTCTGAACGCACAACAAGAGAAACCTTGAAGCAGATGGGCTCTGGTTGGAAAAGTCCAAACCAGGTGCCATTTGTGTCAGCTAAGAACACCTTTGGGATATGGCGAATCATGGACGTGCAGCTGAGAAATCTGCAGTAACTATATGGTGCCGTCATGTGAATATGGACCAAAATCTCTGAGGAATGTTCCCAGCAATGTGTTGAATCTGTGCCATGAAGAATGAAGGCAGTTCTGAAGGCAAAAGGGGCTCTAGCATGGTACTAGCAAGGTGTGCCTAAGAGAGTGGCTAATAATTGTGCATCAACTACTTAAATGCTAATCAAACATGACCAACTTAAAAATTTAATACCCCCCTCCTCTCAAACTTGAAGTAGTTCTGCATTCTGAATCAACATCATTCATACTGATGCAACTGGCTAAACCAGACAGCAACATCACAGTCTGGATCTGCGTGGCAAACAGCATGCAGAGAAAGTGAGAATCTGCATGCAGACATCATCCTTTTTCATAAGCACAGCACACCTTGAACAGCACAAAGAAGCAGAATTGATTTACTGGATAAAAAGCAGATGGAGGAGCATCTGAATGTTGCGGTAAACAAACTTTATAGATTCAGTCCACCTCCCTGAACCTATCTGCAAACAGCCTGGTCTCATGTCTAAGATGCAGGTAACCTTTGTTTAAAAATTGACATTTAGCTCAAATTATGTGGTTTTGTTATTATATTCACAATTAGAATTTTCTATTGTACGCCTGGGAACTATGCACAATTTATGGCCCTCACTACTGAGCAATGAGCTGCTAAAACTCCACGTTTTTTTTATCCAAATTTGAGAATGACAGCAGGGATAAAAGGCTCGTGTTCAAGGACAATCAGAATTCTACAAGTTTAATCAGTCCAGATTTAAAACACATTTTGTTGGAAATTGGAATTTTAAAAAAATTATCCTTTAGAAATAGACTATTAAAGCTTAGTTAGGGTTTAAGAGGGCAGTTTGTATGACCAGTTTTTGTCAAAACAAAAGTATTCACCAATTCATCATCCGAAATATTCAGGGTTTTGTTTTTTGTTTTTTTTTAATCTTTTAAATGAACGAACTTTAATGATGTTTTGACTTGATGAAAGTAATATTCGGTCTTCACAACTTTGCTTTGTATTTGGACTTGTTTTGCTAATGACTAACAAAGAGTCGATCTGTGAGCTGCTAGAAATTTGATGCTATGAGTTCATTACGGTCATCAAGATCAAATAATGACCTAAGAAAAGTAGTACTGTCATTTTATACAGACCCTTATTAGACTATTGACATAATTTTTTCCTTCCACTGCTCCCTTAGCCTGGTTCTGCCAGAGGTTTCTTCCTGTTAAAAGGGAGTTTTTCCTTCCTACCTTTGCCAAGTGCTTGCTCATAGGTAGGAGTTTTCTCTCCATTACTGTAGGGTCTTTAACTTACAAACTAAGGTAACTATTGGGCAAGTGTTGTTGTGATTTGGAGCTATATAAATAAAATTGAATTAAATTAAATTTGATGCATTTAAAAAAAAAAAAATTTCATTTTGGTCCTCAAGCTAAATCTATTTTCTCATGACCCCTGAAGAGTGTCCCCTTTTTTTGTTGGGGATTTTTTTTGTTTGGTTTTTTGTTTTAGTCCCGTGCCCCCCTCTCTAACCTATAATCAGGTTAAGCATAAAGCAGAATATGGAGAATAACCATCCAGGAAGGAGTCCTATGGAAGATATAATTTGCACAAATCTTATTATGTGCTGCGAGTAGGCAGCCGCTGTACAGCAAACACTCAGCACTCCAAAGATAACCAGACGCCAGAGGAGTTACAGTGCAAGTCGCTTACTTCTTAAATTGGCTCTTAGTTTTCTGCAGGGCAGTTAATGTGTGTGTGGATGGGAGCAATATCTGACTATGGCAGAGCAAACTGTGCATATATAAACCTAGTTATAAGATGAGTGCACAGAGGTGGGCACACAAAGGCATGCATGCAGACAGGTTGGAGATACGTGCACATGACCAGTCATGTATGTGCGTGTATTTTCTCAGCTGCAAATGAATTATCTCAAGCACACAGAGGGAATTTCATTCCAAAGGCACAACTGAGTAAAAGCAACAGGCACTAGGATGAGTGTAAGACCTGCAAGTACTGAAACAATTATTCATTGGCTGGTCACCAACAATTCCGTTTACAAGATGTATATCGGTTATTACTAATAATTTATACTAAGCAAGGTGCAATAACTGAACAATTATTGGTTAGATTTCTGGCAAGTTAGTAGGACAAAGCAAACAGTCTCAAGGTACAACATCAACTCAGTAAGTATTTTCCAGCCCAAATTAATATTCTAGTGATTGAACATATGCAGAATTGTACAGAAGCTTTGACCCACCCCTCCTTTCTAAATATTTGGCTAGGAAATGGAAAATACTTGCAGCTACATAGCAAAAATATATTCTGTATAATTCTTACAAGCTTGAAAGTCAACATTTCTTATGACCACTTTTAGTCTCAACACGTGTAAGTAGTAGTCTTCAGGAATACAGTAGTTCTCCAGGCTTCTTGAAAGACATTCAAAGCTCTTCTTTGGATGTTGGCTGTCATTCTCAATAATGTTGAGCTCCAGGCGTTTGGGAGACCAATCCATGAGTGATTGTGTGTTCTTCTATACAGGTATGCTTTTACTGAAACAATTAACAATTATGATTAGAAACCAGAAAATTCAAACCTAGATTCCCCATTCCATAAGGCTTGTTTCCACTGATTTTCAGCATATTTCTTGTCTTATTTGGTATACCTCAGCTTTTTCTCCCCGTTTCCCTTCATTACAAATGGCTTCTTGATAGCCACTCTTCCAAAAACAATTTCTGATGAGGCTTCAGCAAATAAAAGATGGATCAGCTGAAGTTCAAACACATCTCTCTGGTCCTGTGTCAGATCTTTTCATACTTCTTAAGGATATGGCTTTCGTGTATTTTTCATCTGCTGTAGATGGTTTTTGGCCTACCACTTCTTCTTTTGTCCCCCACAGGTCCAGTTCCCCCCCTTTTTTTGCACATCATGCCAAGAAATTTAAAAAGTACTATATTACTCCTCTCAAACGATGTTATCTTTGGCATTTTCCATGAATCAGCAAAAGAAATGGGAACAATGTATATGTTTTTGCAAAAAGCTGTTAGTAGCAAAGCTCTGAAAGACTTTCAGAAAGCCCGAATGACTATTGCTCAAGACTACTAGAGTCTGGCGTCTTGGAAGCAAAGTATAGATTTTTCCATGGTACTGTAGTTACTTTACCCTCTGTTTGCAAGGGAATTCAAGTCCAGTATTCACTTTCTTTTAGCCTTCTTTTGATGAGATGCATGGCTTTTTAGGTGCTACCACTAACCTCACTCTAGTTGCCAGGTTTGTTTCCTTCTCTGTACTCCCCTTGTAATATATTGTGGATGTTTTTTTCTTTTTCTGAAAGCTAACAATCTGCTACAGCTAGAAACACCACTAATAAGAGGCATGAGAGTGAACTAAAAGACTAAATTAGCAGGCTAATGAATTGAAAGGACACAAACACTTCTTAAAGCTAAGGGAAACCAATGAAATGGGCTATAATTGCATTTGGATTCCAGTGAGCAAAACCCTTTTCACACTGCACAGACACTTGAACAATTGTTCGCATGCAAATAGCAAAAAGTTTTTAAAATAATCTGTTGGCTGACCAATATTGTTAAAAGATGGTAATTGCATCTCTGGAACTAAACTGTCGATTCAGAAACGCTTGTATTTGCTCAATCACACACACACACATGCAGAAACTATCTGAGGGAATTGTGTTTGAGCATTTTCAAAGTGAGCAGTACTGTGCCAAAGAGATTGAGTGCGTCAGCAGAGCATGCATATATGGGAGGGAGGGGGCAATATGAAAAAAAGAAAAGAAAAAAAAGGAGGATGCAGGAGAGGAATAGAAAGAGGGAAATTAGACTAAAAGAAATTTTAAGCCTGTTGGTGAAGCAGAAGTGAAGTGAACATAGAGGAGGAGGGAGGAGGGGGTGAAGTGAGGTGAGAACGAAAGACAAAGGTGTACAAAGTGTTTGCCCCTGGGAAGAGGGGATGGAGTGTTAGATCGCTTGAGTGCAGGGAATGTACACACTGTGTACAATCACAGATGCACATACAGTACACATGCCGCACATCTTAGAGCACTACACCAAACCGTTTATTTATTGATGCGTCTGTTTAAAAAAAGAAGAAGGAAAAAAAACCCCGCTGTTACAGAGAGTTCTCAATCATCCTTCGGAATCACTGAAGGAAAACTGCAGTAAGCGGCATGCAGGGGAGGGGAGGGAGAGGGGAAAAAGAGGAGGGAAGAAGGAAAGTAGAAAGCGGGCAGGGGGATTTCTTCAGCAACGCAGGAACCTTAGCTACTTGCTGCTTCTCTCTCGCTTCATCGTTCCATCTCTCTGGTGGTGAGGCGGGGGGTAGAAGATGCACGCTGTGAATACTGACATGGGAGAAGGCTTTGATCCCTCTCTCTCTACATCTTTCTCTCTTCTCATGCTACCCAACTCTTCCTTGTTCCTCACTCCTGGCCTCCCACTGTCCATGTTCTTCTCCTCTTGGTCCATCGCATCCAAATAATCCTAAGTTTGTGTTTGCTCGGTATACTGTTAAGAACTGCACTGTTTCATACAGCGTGCACCATCGAAAAGGAACAGCCTTTCAAATTTGGAAAAATAAAAGAAAAAAGGAAATGGAACAGACATTTAAGATATGAAATGGAAAGATGAAGTTAATGTGTTGAAAGCAACGGAAACCTTCAAAACAATCAAAGGGCTGAGATTCAGTTAAAGAGCATTTAACTAATCCATACAGGAAGCACACACACACACACACACACACACCAGATCTGTTTGAAGCAGCTCATGTGAACTCTCATGGTGAAGTGCTGAAATTGGACCAAAATCACCAAAATTTGTTAATCTGCAAAGCACTGGCTACTGTGAGGAAGAGGGCACAGCATTAGACACGAGTCTGCAATAAATGAATCCCTAAGCCAAGTTTACCCATCAAAATACATACAGTCATGTGCAAAGGTCTTGAGCCACACCACATTTCTTTTTTATTTTCCGTCCAAGGAGCCAGACATTCCTATAATTTATTTTAAAGCAGTCTGTCTGGAGGTCTTTCAAAGTTTTTCCCTGGACACTGGCTGCTTTTTCACTCATTTTCTTTCCCGTCCTTGTACCTGACCATTTTCAGAGGAATATTGATCTATGAATCATTTATAAAATGCACCTCGCTTGAGGTTTGAACCAGCACCGTGTCTAGATGTAATCGACAGCTTAGCAATTAACCGTTTTTTTCCCCTTTTTTTTTGGGGGGGGGGGGGGGGGACTTTTACATTTT
>VVHJ01039984.1:4444-17779 GCA_015107715.1 Tylochromis polylepis | reverse complement strand
TTAGGCACTTTCTTCCTAACGATGCAGTCTGTTGAAAAAACAAACAAACAAACAAAAAAAACGAACAAACAAAAACCCATACAAATCAACAAGGTGTTTTTCAAAGAGCTATTTGTTAACAATTTCTATCTGAACGTGGTGTGCAGTGTCTCCTTAAGAAATTTGAGGAAACTGTACCGGTGGGGGACAAAAGAAGAAGTAGCAGACCTAAAAAAAACAAAAACAAAAACAAAAAAACCCCATGTACACCAGATGAACAGTGGTCCTTCAGTTAATCCACCTACTGTTTACTAAAACCTCAACAGAAGTGCTCTCAGTGGAAAGATAGCTGTCAAGAAGCCATTCTTAATGAACGGAAACAGGGAGAATTACACAAGAACTGGACTGAAAATCAGTGGCAACAGGTCTTATTCAGTGATGAATCCAAATTTGACATTTTTGTATCAAATTGTTGTCAGTGGTGTGGCGCTAAGTATTTTTTGATCTGTGTATAAGCAGAGGATTGGCAGTTCTGGGAATGCAGTATATCAAGGTGGCTGAGTAACAACGGGCCCTGCTCCAGCATGCCTCTGTTCTTTTTACATATTAAATTTGACCAGTAAACAACCAAATCAATAAAGCCAAGTACACCATTTAAATCATCACAACTTGGTTTCTCTGGCCAACATACACGCCAGTAACTATGTATTATATTACTGAGAGCCAGTTTTACAACTCAGCTGGCACTAAATGGGAACTTGTCCGGTTTTTAGTGTGGAATGTTAGATTTGATTATGTATTAGGATCTGTTTTGCACTGCACCGTTACTCTGTTCTTAACTGTTTGCAAACAGAGCAGCCACTTGGCCAGATTATAACAGGTCTCGTTCAAATGTGAGCAAATGTTTAATCACAGCTAACATTTAACCTACAAGAGGCCAGCGTCTGTGGTCAGCATAAGCAGTTAAAGTATCTTTAAAAAGCAAAAAAAAAAAAAAAGTATTATAATGTCAAAATGCTGTACTGCGGAGAGCTAAATTGTCAGGGAAATTAAATCATTTTATTTGTAGCACTTTCAGCCCCAAGGACAAAGTACTTTCAGCAGACATAAATAAAAACTACCAATATAAATGAAAAACACAATAATAGCCTAACACATGACTAAAAGCCAACCAAAACACCATATGGCTGGAAAAAGCTATCTGATTAGCTTCACTACATCACATCATCTGACAGCTATGGCACACACAACAACGCATCGAAGGAACAGGGGAAGCAGTCAGTGCACAGAAGTGGGGATGTGACTTTCAGGGAAAGAACAGACAGCATAAGCAGACACAGAAACAGGTGAGCAGAGATTTCCCGATATAGAAATAGAAACAGGACGTGTCATGTTAGGAAATTATACTTTAATACAGATGCAGCAAGCTCTGTGCAAAGATGTGCTGTAGAGAGCGAGAGCATCCAAGGTGAGGCACAGCTCTCTGTTTAATGAACAGCCTTACTTCAGAATCCACAGTACGTATTAAAGTTGCTGACTTTAGGATGACTAGAGTAAACCGAGGTGCCTTAGAGGTTAAAACAAAGACTGCACAAAGATGGAGGAGCTGAGACAGATGCGGGAGGAAGAAACAGATAAAAGTAAAGAAAGTAAAGACAGCCTGTAATAAGATGAAACAGAATTTAAAAAGTGCAGGAGCGCCGCTTTGACAGAGGTTCTGGGCTTGTACCAGTGCCACGATGGATGGCTGAGGGGTGGGAGGGGGTACTAGGTGTTACTAGATCAAATGGGGGTCACCCACAGTGTAGTAGGGTTGGGATGCTAAGACAGCCTGTATATTGTGAGCAATAAGACACTGGCACTGAGCCAAACTCTAATTATATGCACCATCTCTGCAGAATTAAGATTAGGAGGATTTAGAAGTGTCTTGGGAACACTGACAGACAAAAAAGCCTCATGTTCACACGCACAGTAAGATTTCCTACATACGCAGAAAATGAAAATGACATGAGGGCAAAATCTGCACTGACAGAGAATACACTGCTGAAATACAATTCAGCCAACCCACACACTGATCTGGTATTCATTCGCTTGCACCCTGAACACTGTAGAAACAAACGTTATCTGTTCACAAATGCAGAATATGCCCCCGGATTCATGCAGGACTTGTACAAACACACAAATGTATTATTAGTACTCTTTCACTTCTGCACACACAGTCTATCATTTGCATGCTAGTGATTTTCCTTTTAAAAACCAAAGCTAATATTTGCTTTGGAGTTGGCACGGACAGCTAAAGCAGGAGCAGAAAGCCCGTCTTCTAACACTGTTGCAGAGATAGCTGGCTGCCAGCGCTGCAGCTCTGCTCTTGATTCTTTTTCATCACATTTTGATGAATCCGCATCCTGTCAAGTGCAAAGAAAGTCCTGGATTGACTATGTGGAGGATACCCATTAACGAGACCTTTCCTTTAAGCAGGATGCATGTTTTCCTAAATATTCTCATAATCCTCTTTGAGTGACCGTGACTCATCCTTACCCCCTCTCACCCTCATCTTTCTCTCCACCTCTCACTTCAGGATTGATCACCTCTGAAGTAGGCCTTTTGTTCTGTGCGGTGGTGCAGCGAACATTGACCTCAGGAGAGAAAAGGAGATGGAAGACATCTCTCAAAGAATCTTAAAGCATCTCTCTAGTTAATCTACAGGGGCCTTGCAGTGCTTTAAGGAAGAGCACAGTTGATGTTGCTGCCTCAGTACCCACAAAACAGATTTTTCCTACATGTCTGCCTGCCCCGGTTCACTGCATCATAATGTGCAGTCAAAATAATGTCAATTACTTGTTGAAAACATTATGAAGTATGCACCAAAGACCTGTAGTTCATCAAATGGTCAGTGCAGGCTGGCTCTGAAAGGGAGTCAATCTGCATAGACTCTCGTGTTGAAATGTCCATACATCTTTTTTATTTTACACCTTTGTGAAGGAACAGTTCCGCATGCAAATCCTAAAAGGAGTAAAATTCTATGCAACTATCTTTGGAGATATATAAAACTTAAAAGTATAAAATTTAAATTATTATTTCAGTTCATTTAAATAGCACTTTAAGTACGCTACAATGACCATGGACGGGCTCTCTCCATTCCCCCCCCCAATGGACTGCTGACAGCGATACTGAGGTCAGTTGTTGAGGAAAACCTAAACTTCTGTGTCAGTAAGAGCTGCTGTTTTTACTGCTGTTAGCCGGTAAGTGGGTCCAACATTGTCAGACTCTAGCAGTTACGCTAGCTGACATGACATTAGCTTATAACTAGCTGCGGCTGTTGCTATTACTGTCATATGTAGATTAAAAGATACATTTATGACCTTTAAGCTAACTTGAAGCTAACTTATAATTTACATATCAACAGTTTCAAAGTGTTCATTAGATTTCTCCTCTATTATGGAATTCTCGGGACTCTAGAGCATTCTAATCAAATTCTATTGGGATATAGAGGGTTAAACATCAAAGTAATTTACATGAGTGCCTTTTTAATCAACCAAGCTAGCATTAGCTTAGAAGTCTCCAGCTCTACTGTCACATTCGAACATGGTCATATCTGGTTTAAATAAGGGGGGGAAAAAAGCTGATAAAAGCAAAAAGACAGACTGAAGGCAATGAAACCATCCAATGACGTCTCAGTGGCTCAGGCCAGCTATTACATACAGCATATGTTTGTAACAGTTTACTACTCGAGGTCCATAAAAATAACATTTAAAATGGTTTCCTATCGTTTCATTTTAAACCTGCTGCAGTTGAATTCAAACTTGTTTCTGTCAAGAGTTTATAACTTGTATGGTATAAAATTCATTACCAGTAGTTTCAAGTTAGTCTTCTCATTAGATTATCAGGGGCAGGCCTGCAGTGCTTTTTCTGAATCGTTATTCCATATTTAGAGGTGAATCAAACAACACTGCGTACTGGTCACAAATCAGCTCACCAATGCCGGTGACCATTCAGTTACGTATGGGCAGCGTACCTTTATGCAGAGTTTCGTTCAAATAGGCCGACCCGTTGAAGAGGAGATTGGGTACAGGACACATATACATGCATATGCTGCATTCGTTATAGTAAGATGCTATTAATCATAACCTAATTACTTTTGATTTTAAATGTTTATGCTGTCTCACAAACCTAGAACAGCACTGCTTTTCAAAAAGCAGTTTTCAGAGTTTTCAGTTATGTCTGGAGGCATTTTAGTATTTGCTGGTAAACGACTTTAATTAGCATAACTCAGTACCACAGCTTTAACCCGTTGGGAGCCTAGTCTGAGACTTACATCATCTGCTCATCGAGAAACACAAGGCCACTCGGCAGCAGAGAGGGAAAACGTGGTTCGGGGGCCGGGGGTGGGGGCTCTCAACTAAGAAGCTGCTAGAGGCAGCTCTGAAGAATGCCGCCTGGGGTACTGGCAACGTGCGAGACGAAAGAAGAGAATGAGTAAGTGTGAAGAATGGCGGCATGAGAGCGGTCGGGCTGAGCAGACAGTGTGCCAGTTGGGGTCACCTTGAGCAATCCATCTCCCACCTCCAGCAGCGAGGCAGACTGCAGGAGCGGGGAGGACTGAACAGGTTTCCCCCCCTTAATAGCATTCTGCAGAGAGTGAGACAAGGCGATGCCTTCTCCCTCTCTGAACTTGTCCGGCGTGGATATGGCCACAGCTGAATTGCTGGAAGGGAAGATAACCGGACATCCCTGACAGCTGAGACAAACAACACGAGACAACACTAGCCGAGACAAACAACACAATTCTGTCAACACTGTAGCTGAAATGAGCTTTCATTCTGTAAAAAAGGGAAGAGGTGACACTTTGGCTTCTTTGTCTTCACAAGGCTATGTTTGCTACATAAAGGAAAAAAAGGGAAATGGAGCCTTTTATTTCTTTTGTTTTATTCTGTTAGTAGTCAACTGTGAGCAGACAAATGCCCTTACAACAGAAAGAGCTATTAAACTAAAGTAAATTTATCACCTACGCAATCCTTAATGTTTCAGGAGCACGACATTCTCCCTGGAGAATCACGTGGCAATCTGCTATGATTTCAGTTGTTCACTCTATATGTGTTTCGGTTTAGAGACAGGAGGAAGGAGCATGAGAGACAATTTTTGCCTTGTGTGCACACCCAAAAGCAAGGAAAAAATGTTTAACGCAAAGGATTGTTACAGTAGTCGTATGAATGCCCTCTGTATTTCCTAAAGTCGAGATGCACTTCTGGAGCACAATCCCAGAACATTTCACTCTACCACAGAGCCATAACAATGACCACGGCCTCAAAAGTCTGCCTTCAAGGGCACAATTATTCTTACTGAGAGCAGGCATGGTTGAATCCATTTTCAAGGGTACACAAAAGTAACACTTCTCTACCTCTGTGTTCAAATAATGTAACAGACTTTCTTTCAACAAGAACACGGTGATTGACATGGAGGCCTTTCGCTTTATTGTTTAAGTAACAAGGCTTATGCTGTTTGGAGTCTCCACAAATTACACAGAAATGATTGTACACTAAGCTAAGTGAGCAGAAATCTTTCATCTTCAACCTGCCACTGACAAAAAAAAGTTTATGTTCAGAGCTATTCGGGGTTTTCCTCCCTCAGCCTTTGGAATTGGCCAATGCATTAAACTGAAAGTATGAATTTCATAGCCTATAGAATACCAATTAGCACCATAGCGCTATGATATAGAGCAGCATGACAATAAAAACATGTTCGTGCCAAAATAATAAATAAAGTCATTTCAACTTGACTTCTTTTTGTCTATTATCCTTTATCTCTGTAATGAGTTGGTTCCAAAACACTCTGCTTTTAATTTCAGTTACTGCCACATGAAGAGAGGAATCCAAATTACAAACTGAGAAGTCTTTGTTGGTTAAACATTACCAATGGACCTTTTCCAAAAACACTGCAGGTGATCTGTACTGGAAGTTCCACCATTTATACTACTGATCGGGCCAATTAAACATAGACGTGCCTTTAAACATTTTTGACCAAGTCAGTGGATTACAGGAGTGATGCAGATGTTGGGCCGTGGATGTGCTGCTAATTCCTCCTCCTGATCCCTGCAGGAGGAGGTAGGGAGGGGGAGAGGGGTAATAGATGCAAGTTTGCTGGATTTTAAAGTTCTGATCCTGTTTCTTTCTGATCCAATTTGAACTCGAATTGCTCCATTTTTACTTAGAGTCTGGGCTGATGATAAAAAAAAAACTGAGCTGATTATTAAACATCTCTGCTTGTCCCCAGGCTATGTTAGTCCTGCGCTAATAATGTTTAGCTGGATCAAACTCCACTTATGCTGAAGCCAAGTAACACTGCCACACTGCCAGCAACACAAAAACATCTTTTTACAACTTGGGAGCATTTACTTTTCATTCCAAAATTCTCACCACAGACCTGTTTTTACATTAAAATAAACTGCAATGTAGCTGGTGGCCTGTAGCCTGGCTATATGTTAAAAGGTTAAACCAGATGTACAGATGCCACATGCTGCATCTTATTCAACAAATTTCAGCTCAGTTTTCAATAAGAGAAAGCCCATCCACTTCACTTTAACAATAAACACCAACATCAGCATTAGAAATTAATATTCTTGTTGAAGCAGAACAAGATAAGAGGCTGTTCACCTTAAACCGCTAACCTTTTGCACAGGTGCCACTGAAACAATAACTAGCTGAGCACAATTACTGAGAGCAGGTAGCCCAGGGTGTCTCAATAATCTGCTGCTCAGCATAACTAAAACAGGACTTCGTGTGCCCCAAACAAAATGTGAACCCATAACTTTGACAGATTGATTCAAATTTCTTGGAACAAATATGAGCAACACACAGAAATGTAATATTTATGGAGCCAATTTCCTGCCAAAAATGAAAGAAAATATGTTTTCCAAATGCCACATTATTCATGATCAAACTGTGCAAAACATCACTAACAAATTAACGCATTTAGTTTCACACATACAAAACACACCTATTAAGAATAATAGAACATCATATAGTAAATAAACTGCATCTTTTAAAGAGAAAAAAATATGACTTTGTGCACAACCCGTCTGCTGTGAATGTCCCAAGAAGAGCAGATATTAATTTCGAATAAACACTCAAACATAGCAATATTTTCCAATCTGTCAGCATTAGCAGTGAATAATAGTGATGAACAAATGAAAATGAACAAAATACACAAGAACGCCCGCTCATGTTATGAGTGTTGACGTTAGGGCACTACACTTAACTTCTGTGGGGGTAACGCACGTGTTGGAACAACACAAACAACTAGATTATCTGGGCAAAGGCAGGCAGAGCTTAAACAAGTACATAACTTCAAATAACAAATATGACTATCCGAATATTGGGTTTTTAAATCAATAAATATCTGCCACAATTGCAAAATTCTGATGCAGACTTCTAGTTTTTAAAGATATCTTTGATATTCTCAATTTCTGATTGCTTCCCAACATTACAACTACATGGCTGACTTGAATGTTTCTCATCAGCACGGACTGCATATGTAATGTGGACAGTGTAATAGGATAATTAAGTTTTATTAGCTTGGTCTTCATTTATTACATACCAATTACTGGATGCAAACATGTGGCACATTAAGTTGAAGCCCTGTGTATTAAAGCACCGTCAGGGGATGTGCACAGATACTCTCTGGATCGCGTTGCAGACTGCTCCTGGCATGCAGAAGTGAAGAGACTCCAAGCTACAGTGCATTCCCGCGATTCTAAAATTATAATATATTACAGAGCATCATCGAGAAGTGCTTTGTAAGGGGGGGTAACAGCTGCAAGGTAAAGGTGGAAAGATTGTTTTTTCCTTTCTTCCTTGCTCATGTGCGACCCGCATTCACATCTAGCCATCTGCTTCTGGGCCTGGTGTGTATGTGTCGGGAGCTGCCATGCTAGCGGAGAGGATCCTATTTATCATTACAGATGATTCTGGAAACAAAACTGATGTGTGGAGCCTATGTGGCTCCTTGATATCTTCATTGTATTCCAGGTTTCTGTCTATTCAAATGATACGTGTGCCAATCTCTCCCACTCTACTGCACTTTTACACAGAAGCATCTGCTGCAGACCTTTTTCGCATGCGAGGCTGGTGTGTATGAGTCAACGGAGGAGTCGGTGAGAGTGGAGCGAAGGTGGTGAGTGTTTGAGACTGTGGCCTTGTGTAACTGCGCATGTATAACAGCAAGTTGTTTTGAAAGCGTCTAACAATGACTGCATGACTGATTATGGAGATGCAATTTACAAACTTCCTGATGATGTTGTACACTAGACTGAGTTTCATTACAGACTTAACTGCCAACACACACCTTTGTGTTCTGCTTGATGTGCAGGACTGAGTTCAGAAACCTAGTTCCATATCATAAACATATAGAAAGCCACTTTAGTTTACTGCAAAGAAATAGAATAGATTTTATGCATATTTCTTAAGGAATGATTGTTGATATTTCATTGTTACCCTGCACTGTGGTACATGTACAACGGAATTGTGGACACACAATCATGCAGTGCACTGAACGAAAAATGACAACTAGATGAAGGAATGAAATCACAGATATCACAAAGCATTTCTACTCGGTAATTTGGGAAGTTACATAGAGTTTAATATGGTTTTAATGACAATGATGAATGCCAGTATTTATTTAGCCAACACTGATCTGTAATTTATAAACCATGTGACAACTACGATGTAGTTAAAAGTAGCCACAAGAGTACTGCCTGAAAGTGTTTTGTTGTTAAGCTCCCTATATAATACCTTTTACCAAGTATGAATGAATGATTTTTTTGCTAAGCAACCACTGCATAGAACGGTTTTATGGATTTTCAATACATTCTGAGGTCCTTTGTTTGTACAGTAGCAGGATGACTGCTGATATTCAACGTGCTACATGGCCTTAACCTCTTAAATGTCTCTCTCTGTTAAATTATACTGTAAGTCTGTGTGTGGGTGTGTGTGTTTGTGTATACATGCACAATTCTGAAGACAAAGTGAAAGAGAGTATACAAGTGTGCTCACGCTGAAGTACATGAAGCAGCACAGGCAGCAGGGATTGCTGAAAGCTTCAGACAGAGTCAGCGACGGCGTCTGTAAAAGGTCACCGTTCTCTCCATCAGCAGAGTTTGGAATGGACGGGGGCGGACCAGAGAGGAGAGGACAGGACAAAACGAGGGGGCCCAGTGGAAAAAGTCACCCACCCAAAAAAATGTGGGTCAGCAGTTTGCTGTGACTAAGGGCACAGCCATAAGGAGACAGCCAGGGAACCATTTAACAACCTTATTGCCGGCTCTTCATCCTCACGCCTGGCATGAGATGGCAAGAAAAGGTCCCATGCGAGCAGTGCTTCAGACTTTAATAGTGTGCAAATATGTCAGGTGGGGGAACTATGCACTTGTTAGGTTAGACAGGTAAGGAAAAGGTTTAGGAATGAATTTGAAACTATTTATACTTCACACTTTTTTTGTGTTTTGTTTTATCTGCCAGCAGTTCATTTTAAATTAACCTAATTTTGTACTGCTTTAGTGAAAACTTGACACACTGTGTGTGAGGAATCAGGAACAAATATGACAAATCCTGTTTGATATATTTTTCTGAACATTACTATAAAAGTATATTAGATAACGACAGGCGCTTAAACATTGTAAAGCTTAAAGAACCTTATAACAGTGAAGCAAGCTAGGTATTTAAACTTTAGAAATAGTCTTTAGCTCACAGCCATCACTGCATTAAAATTAACATAAATCTTGTAGGATGTAATTACTCGAAGCCCAAGGTCAAAATCTATACAGGTGTGCAAAAATTATAGCCTGCTACACTCTTAGGGATCTCAGGTAAAGTAAAAAAAATAAATAAATAAAAAAATCTGATGTGAAGCAAAAAGTCTGAATGTCTGAAATTGTATGCACACAGTTTTGAACCTTTCTTATACGTTTTGAATGCCACATTTGTTGCTTTTTCACATGTCAACTCACAGGTAATATCCTTCAATAAAACGAGTGAAGTGTCTTACATATGAGATCATAGCTGTTTCACAGTGTGACGTCTTGTTAAGGTCTCAGATCTTGTCTCTGATCTGCCATTTTTTAAAATTTTATTCTTTTTTTAAATCAACTTTCATGTGTGGACGGTGTACTTTCCCACTCACCGAATCATCAAAGAGATAAGGGAAAACGTGGCCATTTCTGGCAAAAAAAAATAAAAATAAATTTATATATATATGTGTGTGTGTGTGTGTGTTCAACTTGAGTTAGATAACCTTTGATTCTAAAAGCAACTTTATGTTTACACATTGTAGCTTATTTAGCAGCTTAGGTTCATTTTATGACAGGGCCCGAGTCTCGACACCTTGACTGACATCTTTTTTTTGCTTTTTCATAGTTGAGAGGAGGTAGTAGTGGGAGGGCAGCTTAATGGCTGGTAATAAATATGTGAAGGTATCTAGGAGACGTTTATCCCATTTCTGCTCCCTCCCTGCCTTCTTCCTGCAGGCAGCCTGCGTCTTGCGTAATGTAAATGTGGAACACAGCACAAATGATCAGGGACGTTATCACACTCTGCATTTCTGTCAATACCTCAGGGTGCAATACGTGTCTAATATATGTCAAGTTATATGTGATATATATCTGGGTAAGTGCGACAGTGGATGTTGGATAAATTCACACTTTGTCATCATGAGGATATTTTTGGGAAGCTACAGTGGAGGAGGAGGATCTCCAGGGGATTATAACTGTATGAGATCCCAGTGAGGATGAAAAAGAGAATGCTGGGAAAACTGACAATGAACATCAAAGGCTCACTCTATATATGCATTACCAAGTCATTCAAAAGGGGCTCCATCTCTGAACATATGACTCAACTCTTACACAGCCAGGTGCAGAAAATTCTGTCTTTCAACCCTCCCATTCTGGCCTAAAATCTCTTCGACAATCTAGTGAAATTAGATATTCTGTCCTTAGGCAAAGAAGGGGAAAGTGGCACCATTATTACAGTATTTTGCATCATGATATATTACCCTTTCAATAGATCTGCTTGCTGGATTTTCACTTTAATTAGCTAGCTTGCTAAAAGAAAGAAAGAAACAACTTTAATCATTTGTGTCTGTTACAGGCCTGCGTAAACTGTGCCCGAAACCTGTCTGTGACACTGTAATTGTTGGCCACTCATAAGAGAAAACTGTAAATCTCATTTTAGCACTCTGTCTCTTAGATTAATTTTAAGTAAGTAAATATAGACATAATGATAATAGATAAAAGTGAGAATCAATTCATAACTACAGTCATTTAAATCCTGCTGTTGCCAAAATGTTACCACAAGAAAAATCAACTTGCATTAACAGCGCTGTTCAAGCACTGCTTATTCTGACTAAAATCCCAGAGCCTGCTATGGTACCGGCTGTGGTTGGGTCCATCTAATGCCATCTGGCAGCTCCAGCTTCCTTCAAAGGAACTGTCAGGTCTCAAAGGAAGGCTTTGATTTAGATTCAGACACTACAGACCACACACCGCAAGCACGCACATGTATGCAAACAGATGCAGGGTGCACGAGGAAAGAAATCCATCAGAATACTTTGAAACCTGCACAAACAAGCCACACGCAGTGACCAACAGGTGGAACCAACATTCTTAGCAGGTGTTAGCCTACGCCTACAATAACAACAACTTCAGACATAGTCCTTGAGTCATTAATGCTCCTGGCACCAAATTAACACATGGATGTCTTCCAAATAGGAATAAAAAAATAGAATTTTGGAGAACTGCGAGATTATAGTTGCCATGCTAAAGAATAAAAAGAAATAATCTGTTTCTGCATTATAACAATTTTGACCTTCAAAGAACCTTAAAAGGTTCCCTTTTTTGTAACCTCATATACGTGTGTGTGTGTGTGTGTGTGTGTGTGTGTGTGCGTGTATAACCATTATCAACATCTTATCCTAATATGTGTTTTGTATTACAGTTTTTGAATGGGGTTAATATAAAGCTTCTTAACAAACACATTTTTAAGAATAAATGTAATGTTTCAAAGTCAGTTTCACTCAACAAACGTGTCATTCTAAAAGAAGCTGATTTCAATCCCTGTGCCTACAGCTACATCTTTAAAAAGAAAAAAAAGTCTCACAGTGACATTTGCATTATAGGGCTCAAGCTAACACTGTTATCCAGAGCGACTTACAATGCCTGTGACAGCACAATGAGTTTAAACTCCTTAAAGTCAAATGACAAGTAGCCAGCCGTGGGAAATAAAAAGACTCAAGGCCGTTGGCTTAAACTCCTGTGACCCTGCAATGACCACATAAAATGCAACGGCCACCACTTTCCACTGCGTCGGGCCTAAGTGGGGTGAACGTGGGCATAATTAGATGCAAATGTGTGTCACTGTACAGCTGATGCAAGCACCAAGTAACATGGAAGAATCAAGGATAAATGTGAAAGCCAAGCCTTGAGGGACAGTGCTGAAAAGAACAGAACGGTCTCGATGTCAAGGAAGCAAACGGCTGTAACAGAGACAGTCGACCTCGTGGAAAAACATGATTAGCTTTCTGTTTGCGTAAATTGTGTGTCACGCTGTGTTCACATGGAACATGAGCATGCATGAAGGCAGGTTGTCTGTGCTGCTAGATTAAGTCACATTTGATGGAAATTTGTCATCTTTGGTTTCTTTATATGATACTCCTTATGGCAACACAAGATGAAGATAAGTGGCAAGAATTTAGGAGATGATGAGTGTGTGCATGAGCAGCATAAAATAAACTCCACGAGTGAAAAGACTCCAAAATAGTATGTCCAAATATTTTAATGTAATAATAATAATAATAATAATAATAATAATAATAATAATAAAATCTCTATGCTTACTATTCCGAGTGGTTGTGGAGAGAGGTGGGTATAAGATCCCAAAACCCGTTGAGTATTTAAGGGGCCCCAGCCCTAATTCAAGTTGACATCTGTGCTTGACATCTGTGCTAGGAAGAGCTCACTATATAACTAATGTTTTGAGGGGATTTTCCCCCACAGTGGTTTATAAAAAGGCTGCTGAGCCAGTGATGTCACAGCTAAATTTGTGCTTCTGCCTGGCAACAACAACTATCTTTATAAATTGGCTAGTCTTTCCTTCAGATTCTTCACAAAAGAATGTATGACTCAGGGTATCATCTCACAACATTTTACCAAAATGTGACTACACTACTACTAGGACCGAGCTTTGTTTGCTCAGATTGCAACTACTGTTTTATAACTCATCGCCTGATTCACACCTACTGAGGGTTTTTTTTTTCCTCTTTTAAACTCTGGGCTTATAATGACTTAAAAAAAAAAAAAAAAAGACAACTGTA